>JAODAL010066150.1:0-17898 GCA_025379985.1 Phyllomedusa bahiana | reverse complement strand
GGGGGGCGGGGGTGCCGCGTGCCCCGCGGCCCCCACCCTGCCGCGGGGGGTCCCGGGGGGTGCCGCGGCTCCCCACGTCCATGCCCCCGCTGCTCAGGCCCTGGCGCCAGTTCTCTACCCTTCCACGTCCTGTGAACCCCGCTCCTGCCTGCCCCGGGCCGCCGCGCGACTACCCGCTGCTTAGGGCGCGCGAGGGCTGGTCTGGATTTAAAGGGCCAGCACACCATTAATTAGTTATTGATGGCCGCTGGTCCTATATAAGGAATACGCACCCAGCACTCTCTGCCAGTTTGTTGGTGTGCGTTAGTGAGTCTAAGAGTGTTGGAAGTCCTGTCTGATTACCCGTGTACCAGTCCGTTCGCTACGTTTCCTGACCTTGCCTGTTTGCCCCCTTTGCCCTGCCCTTTTCTGCCCGTTCTCTGACCACGAACCTCTGCTGCCTGCCCCTGACCTCCTGCCTGTCCCCGACTACGTCCTCCGGATTACGATTCTGTACCACCCCATTACCCCGGCCGCCATCGCAAGCAAGTCACGTCAGGGGTAGCGACCTGGTAGCCTCACGCCGCAGCAAGCCATCCCGCTTTGGGGTGGGCTCTGGTGAATACCGGGGGCTACTTAGACTCCGCTCCCTGGCGTTGCTTAACTATCATCGCTTAAGGTGGTCCAGCGAATCCAGCGAACCATTACAGATGTAAAGGACTTTGTGGAGTCATGTTCGTCGTGTGCCCGCAATAAAACTCCCCACCTTAAGCCGGCGGGTTGCTTCTGCCACTGCCGTCCCGGACCATCCATGGTCCCATATTGCCATGGATTTTATTACGGATCTCCCATTGTCGGCTGGTAATACCGTCATTTGGGTCATCGTCGACCGGTTTTCCAAATGGCACACTTTGTACCACACGCCGGTTTGCCTTCTGCACCTCACTTTGCGTCCCTTTTCTTCCAGAACATCTTCCGTCTGCATGCACATCTCCGTCTGCATGGCCGTCCTCGTCACATTGTGTCGGATTGCGGGCTGCAATTTGTCTCCAGATTCTGGCGGTCCCTCTGTTTCCAGCTGAAAGTGGATCTGGACTTCTCTTCGGCGTATCATCCGTAGACTAATGTCCAGGTGGAGAGAGTCAACCAGGTCCTGGAGAATTATTTACGACATTTTGTGTCGGCCCAGCAAGACGATTGGTCGGGTCTGTTACCTTGGGCGGAATTTGCTTACAACTCCCTGGATTCTGAGTCAGCGGGTGCCTCCCCATTTTTTGGTTTATGGTCTTTTTTTTTTTTTTTTTTAAACTGTGTTTATTGAGTTTTTTCAATTATATAAACATAAAAAAGGTGGGAACACCGTTCTCAACAGTTATGACTGTTATGACATTATAACAGTCCATAGCAATAGTACATGTACAAGTCTAGTCAAAACACAATCATGAATCAGATACTTAGCAATGGATAGTATCCAAAGTGAACAGTGAGTATCCAACAACAGAGTATGTTGCGTTAATTACAATTGACAGGTTAAAAATAAAACAACAGCATTTTACGTCAAAAAAGTAGGGGAAACCTTAATCCTATAATCCACCACCATAGGAGAAATGTACAATAGCAGAGTATTGAAGCTGAGCTGCTTGGTTACACTAGTTTCTCTTTAGCGATAATAAAACCGTATGAGAGGCCGTTACACATCATCATAAGTACCATGAGCCCGCCAACATATTAAGATTTGTCAAAAGTGACTTTACTAATCTAGCCTCAACATCCCCAAAGTCCCAGCTAGTTCTCCCTCTAGATACCATTTGGCTAACCTGAAGGGATATATTATACCTCTAATTTCAGCATCTAATAAAAAGTTAAAGTTGTAGGGGTCCATTGCTTAAAGAAAAATTTTGCCCGGGACTCTTTAGCAAGTTCCACCTCTTTCCGCTCCATATTAAAGTAGTGCTTCACCTGTGCCCATACCTCCCCTAATTCTGGAAGTTTGTTATCTAACCAGTGGTTTAGCAGGGAGGAATGGAGCTATTTCCAGAATAGCTGGGAATCAGGACAATTCCAAAGGCCATGGATCAAATCTGACTTCGGTAAATTACACTTAGGACAAGCTACCTTGCGCTGAGGGGCTTGCGGATGCGTGGGTATATTAAAGCCAAATATGGCATGGTGGATGAAGCGAAAGTGCGTCTCCCTTCATTTTTCACTAATAACTGCTTTACTGAGCTTATTCCATCCTTCTAAGACAATTCGTGGAATGTCCATATTTGGAAGTTCTTTTTCCCATCTAGAGAAGAGAACGTTCTCCCTTGTATAAGAGTCTAGGCCTCGGATTTTGTTATATAGTATAGATAGTGAGTGTCGACTAGACGCGGGGCTCACGATTTCGTCAAAAGAATTAGTAGTGCATTCTTGTCTTATCTGCAACACTCTTGCTTTCAGCAAGCCCATGACCTGAGCATAAGTGAGGAAATGCGAGCTGGGCAGCTTATATAGCCGCTGCAGTTCCACTAAGGAAAGGTATGAATTTCTAGTCGGACATATCAGATGGCCAACGTTCTCAATTCCCAGAGTTTTCCATTGAGCAAGGTGTTTACTGTTTAAGCCCTGGGGAAATTCAGGGTGGCCGTCTAAGGGCATGTGTTTGCTTAATATTGCAGGGAGACCAGACATCTTGCGACATATTCTCCAGGTGGCGATCGTATCTCTCATGAGAATACACAATCTAATATCTGGGGGGATTCTTGGCAAATTTAGTGTGTAGGAGGGCCGGTAGGCTCCACGGGGCCGCTATCAACGCCTCTAATTCAGTGTTAGAATAATATGAGGTATTTTTCAACCAGTCAAGGCAATGTCGCAGATTGCATGCTAGATTATATTTGCGGATATCCGGCATGTTAATTCCACCAGATGATCTAGGGAGCATTAGTTTTCTTGCTGCTATCCTCGGTCTTTTGCGGGCCCATATAAAGCTAGTGAAGCTCTTCTGGATAATATTCACATCTGAGTGTCTCAATAACAACGGGATAGTTTGGAGCGGGTATAGCAGCTTAGAAAAGCTCATCATCCGAACAAGATGGGCACACGCCAAGAGTGTAAGAGGCAGAGTGGACCATCTATCCAGTTCTCTGACAATTTTTAAGATTAAAGGCAGGTAATTTAAATTATATATTGAGACTGGAGATCTACCTATATGCACCCCCAGATATTTAATCGAAGTCGGAGGAGTAAGCAGCGAGATATTGTGATGAGCAAGGGATATAGGTTTCGACCTGAGGGAGATCCGTAGGATTTCAGATTTGGTTTCATTTACATGAAATCCCGAATAGTTCCTGAATGTCCAGAGCTCCTGAAATAGGGCAGGGAGATCACGATCAGGATTTTTAAGAAAGAAAATAATGTCGTCGGCGAAGAGCGCTAACTTAAGTTCTTGATTCCTTATTTTAATACCTTCGAAAATAGCGGAGGAGGTCAGATATTTGGCCAATGGTTCGATCGTCAGATTAAAAAGGTATGGCGAAAGGGGGCAGCCCTGCCTTGTTCCTCATTGAAGGGTGAAGGGCTTTGAGACGAAACCTGGGACACTAATTCTGGCCTCTGGAGCGCGATACAGAGCTCTCAAGAACATTCTAAAGGGACCAGTGAGACCTACTTTATCTAAAACCTTCTCTAACCATTCCCAATCCACTCTATCAAAAGCCTTCTCAGCGTCTATAGTAAGAAGCGCCGAGAAGGCATGGCAGTGAGGACGTTTTTTGACTTCGTCCAAGGCCAGTAGGACTTTTCGTATATTTGCAGATCTGCCCTGAACAAATCCTACCTGATGGCTACCGATCAGTTTCGGGATGAATGGGGCCAGACGGTCTGCCATAATTTTAGCGAGAAGTTTCAGGTCCACATTTATTAGGGATATGGGGCGGTAGGATGCTGGAAGTGTGGGGTCTTTTCCAGCTTTAGGAATAATTTTGATGTGGGCGGTGTTCATATCCGAGGGGATTGAGTCTCCCAAAAGATAAGAGTTATATAGTGCCAGTAGGGTTGGGGAAATTTGGGATTTCAAAGATTTGAAGAATTCTCCAGTATAACCATCTGGGCCAGATTTGTTATTTTTTAATTTAGAGATGGCGGTTTCAATTTCAGGGATTGTTATCTGAGAGCCAAGGATCGCGGTTTCTTCCTCGGAGAGGCCCGAAAGTTCTATATGTCTCAGCCAGTTTTTAGAAAGCTCTTTATCTAGCTTTTCATCTGCATATAAGTCCTTGTAAAAGGATCTAAGGATCTCAACTACCTACTCTCCTTTACATGTGAGTATCCCTGCCTGGTTTTTTAAAGCTGGTACCAAAGTTGGAGGGTGTCCGCCCTTGGCAAATCTTGCCAGAAGTCTCCCCGGCTTGTTACCAAAACGGAACAATGTTGCCTCTAACTTGGTAGATTTTTGGAATTCCCTCTTCTCTAACCAGGCCTCATATTCACGCTTAGCTGTAGCCCAATGAACTATGTTTGCATCTGAGGGGGCTGTTAAAAAGGTATCATAGGCTGTTCGAAGTTCTGTACTTAAGGATTCTATCTTATCTTTTGTCAACTTTTTTAATCTGGAGATATGTGCTATCAGCTTGCCCCTCAGAACTACTTTGGCCGTGTCCCAGTACAACTGCGGGGAGTTCAGATGAGCTTCATTATAGTAGTGGAACTCTTGTCACCATCCCTGCATTGTCATGCAAAATTCTTTGTCTTTAGTAAGATAGGAAGGGAACCTCCAAATGAAGTCAGACCCTCGTGGAAGAGTATCTAGGAGACAAGTGGAGACCGGAGAGTGATCCGAAATGATCATATCTTCGATCTTTGCCTCTTCCACTCTCGCCAGTAAGTTGTGAGTGATGAATATTTAGTCTAATCTATACCACATCTTATGAGGGTGTGAATAAAATGAAAATTCCCTGCCCTCAGGGTTGAGGTATCTCCATAGGTCATGGAGATTAAGATTGCGTAGGAATCTAGCTAGTGGGATGACTCCCTGAGCGGGGCGTTGTAGTGAAGATGCCTCTCTTCTGGTGTCTCTTCAATGTGATACTGCAGCGTTGGAGTCTCCAGCAACCACTTTAAAAGCACTATTATCTCGTAGTATGTTTGGCTCTAAGAGCCTAAGGAAGCTGGCTCCCCTCGTGTTCGGTCCATAAACATTGTGGAAGGAAAACAGTTCCTCAGAAATCCTAAGCTTAACATTGACCCATCGTCCCTCTTTGTCGTTGTCATGCTGCACAATGGACACATTGAGGTGTTTTCCTATCAATATTAACACTCCCGCCTTGCGGTCTACTGCCGGTGATCCAAATATCTGCCCTACCCAGAGCCCCTTCATCCTGACATAGTCATCTTCTAATAAGTGTGTTTCCTGTAAGAAGGCTATATCAGCCTTCAGGCGTTTTAAGTGTCTCAATACCATTTTGCGCTTACTTGGGGATCTCAACCCCTTTACGTTCCATGTGACTAGCTTCATCGGATTGACTAATTCTCTTAACTTTTTTGTTCCCTGGCAAATAAAACAACAGTAATACTAAAACTAGAACAATAGGAACAAACAAAAAAAAAAACACTAGGCCTCAAGGCCAATAGCACTCTGAGGAGGAGAAACTGGGCTATCACCTCTTCAGTACCCTGTGCAATTAGACTTCACTTTTTTCCACATGGAACATTGAGCATACAGTAGAAATATTATTTAGAAATCACAAGTTCCGTCTCTTCCAAGACAGCAGTGAATCAGCAGTGGACCACCCATCGCCTTGGACTAGAAAGAAGAGAGACCATGCGGTAGCCCTAGAAACAGAACAATCAAATAGTTATATGCCAGTGGGCGTTTATCTAAATTACCATCAGATCAAGTGGGAGAATCAACCTCGCTGAAACCCCGTCGAGTCATCCCCTCTAGTGCAAGGAGCGTAGCTGGGAATGGCTCAATGGAGGCCGCACCTATGGGAGTCTAAAGAGAGAGAGAGAGCGGTCAGGGATAAGAGATCATAGAAAGCGATTGGGGAGGAAGAGAGAAGGAAAAATGGAGGAGAGAGAGGAGGGAGAGAAGAAAAAAAAAAGGAGGGAGGAGAGAGTAGGGGGGATGGGGTAGGGAGGGTAAGTTTCATGAGCACACCCCATTAAGATAACAATGTACCTATACATATATCAGTCCCAACAACAAGACATACTTAACCAAAATGTCTTAAGTTCAAAGTGGATATGATACAGTCCTTGGCTGCCTACCTTATGGAAGTCGGGTATACCCGGGAGTGGCTAGCTTGGGGCGCCTAGACTTGGGAACAGGGAATCGAAAGTCAAGTGACCATTCTCAAAAACTGTCTCCTGCGTTGCTCTTTCGGACTTGTGGGCCCAGAAGGTCGGAAGGTACGGGTATCTTCCTCCCTTGGTCTAAGATCATTCCTGCTGGCGGTATAGAATCCCAGTGGAGAAGTAGAACGGTCTGACACTGAGGGTGAGGGAGGTCGAGAGGGAGTCCGGAGTCTTTCATCCAGGTAGTGTTGAGCTGCAGAAGGTGTCTGGTAAGTAGAAGTATTTCCGTTTTTGTGAAAGATTTTGAGGGTAGCAGGGTAGAGTAATGCAAACTTTATTTGCTTGTTAAAAAGCTGCGAGCATATTGAAGAAAAAGCCCTTCTCTTTTTTGCAACCTCCGCTGAGAAATCCTCAATTATGAGCACCTTTCGCCCCTTAAAAATGAGATCAGATTTCAGTCGCTTGAAGGCTCTCAAGATTGCAACCTTGTCCGTGAAGTCCAAATACTTTACAATTATTTGTCGTGGCCTTTCTCTTAATGCATGTGGAATGCCTTCTTCCCGTCGAGATCTAGCGCCACTTCTAAGATCAGGGCCTAATCGATGCGCTTGCTCCACTTTGCAAAAGTGAGGAAGTCCCAAGGCCTTGGGTAGCTCTTTTTCGCACAGCAGAGCCAATTCTTTAGAGGGCATGGTTTCGGAGATACCTAGAATTCGCAGGTTACTACGCCTGGACCTATTTTCCAGGTCTTCCAATTTATCACTCAGCCTCTGATTTTCCTACATGAGATCGCTAATTTGAGAGCGAGTCTTGTCCATGTTGGTCGTCAGAGTTTGGATTTGTACGTCGTGTCCATCTAACTTTTCGGCGTGATGGGTCACGTCGGTTTTGTCTTGTGCTATCATTTTCGCCACAGACGTCATAAGTGAGGTTTGTAGATCAGCAGAGATCTGTTTTGCAACTTCTGCCACAATATTTTTGAAGTCAGCGGACGATAAGGTAGACTGGACTGTTGATGACATTTGTTCTGGTTGAGAGTCTGTCAAATTTAACAATTGAGGGGGACCATCCGCTGTCGGTGCCTGGGTAGTGTCCCAGTCAGACGTTGATAGCGAGAACGTCTCCTCTAGATTATCTTGGAGGTCTTCCTGAGATGCCAAGGTGGGGGGCTCAGGAATTTGGATTTTGTCATTCTTAGAGGACTGTTTAGCGTTTTTGGAACGCCCCATCTTGCTATTTTTCCATACACCGCAACGGATCGAGGGTTTTGATATAATGGTTATCACTTGTCCCTCTTTTTCTGCATTAATAAGCGGTTATGCAAATGAGAGAGCCTTGAGGAATGTATTAACACTGGGCAGTCCCGTTCCTACATATCAGAGTGACTGAGGAGGCGACCTGATAACAGTGTATGGTAGCGTTCACAGTCACCTGGCACCCTGCTGCTGTGGTGTAGCATATACCAGCCACTTTTAATCTCTCGTTTAGCTCTGATGCGCTTCTTAACTGATCGGGGCCAGGCTCAGGGTAAGACTATATGTAAGTTCCCTGCTGGCAGGGTAATTCCTGGTTGTGTGTGGTTTCAAAGAAAACTCCGGGTTCCCCCTGCTGAGGTGGTATGCAGGTTAGTGCAGTGTCCAGGTGGTTTCCTAGCAATAAGTGCGCTGTCCGTCCTTTGGCATAACCTGTTACTGGGATCAGTCCTATGCTTTACCGTGCCGTGCCAACTCTGTCAGGGGCTGCCTAGTTGAATCTAGGAGACTGTGTGGTTTCCCCCGTTGCGGCGCAGAGACAGTGGGACTGCTAGCATTACAGGTCCTGTGTATATGGCCGCTCCCCTGCCTGAGCAATATGGCGGGAGTTTTCGCGGGCTCCTGTAATGGTGACAAGTCTGTCCCGGAGTTTCAGGCTCTTTGTATGCCGGGGCACTGGGCCATGGATAGCGATCAGAGTGCGCACCCTCGGGTTGGTTGGCAAATCAAGTGGAAGGCAATGGGGCTCAGATGGACTCACCATCCTCTGCTCCGCTGGTCAGTCCTCGGGTGCCTTCCTCAGCCACGGCAGTTGAGCCCGTCTCTGTCGCCGCCTTGTTGCGAGAGCGGGGTGCTTCTCCTTGCTAGGACGCTGAGAGTGGGTGCGCAGGTGGACGTCGCTGCGTGTCTTCTCTCTCGTCTGGGAGGCCTGTGCAGCTGCAGTTCCCAACTGTCGCGGTCCAGGGGTTTAGGCAGGCTCCTCCGTGAACCAGGACCGCTCGCACCGCAATGCATCCGATGTTCACCGCAAGGAGAAACCGCGCGCCTTGGATCCCGGGGCCTCAAGCAGGTATGCTTGTCCTTTAGGGTGCATCACTTCTCCCATCCCGAGTGCCACGGGATCTCCGGCTATGCCGCTGGCATACAGCTAGACACCTGGTCTTCTTCGGTGTTTTTAAGGTGGATATGACTGGTTTAGATATGCAGGTTTCGTTCTGCCACTTGGGAGCTCCGCTCACGCGTTCATTCCATGGCAGCGCCGGAACCGGAAGTCGTGGTTTATGGTCTTCATCCCCGCCCACCCCTCCCTCTGTCAACGGTCTCTGACGTCCCTGTCGTGGACTCCTTGGTTCAGGACCTAAAGGCCGTCTGAAGCAACACTCGATGAACTCTCTGCATCAGGCTTCTGCCCGGATGAAGCTGCAAGCGGATAAGCACAGGAGGTCTCCACCCTCGTTTGCTCCCGGGGATAAGGTTTGGCTGTCTTCCAGGTATATCCGTCTGAAGATTCCATCCTATAAATTAGGCCCCCGCTACCTTGGTCCTTTTGTGGTCCTAAAGAAAATCAACCCAGTGTCCTACATGCTTCGGCTTCCCCCCTGCATGGAATCCCGACTTCCTTCCACGTTTGCCCGCTGAAGCCACTCATTCTAAACAGATATTCTCGTAGGGTGTCACCTCATTCTCTGGTAACTCGGATGTCTTTACGGTGAAATAAACTTTGGCCATGAAGACAATCAGGGGGAAACGTCATTTTCTTATTGTTTGGAAGGGATTCGGGCCTGAAGAAAGATCTTGGGAGCCGGAAGAAAACATCATGAACCGGGAACTGCTTCAGAAGTTTCTTCGGACCAGTGGAAGGGGGAGACCGAAGGGGGGGGGGGGTACTTGTATGAGTGGCGCTGCGGGCGCACTCGAATCTGCCCCGTCCCTGCTGCGCTCGGGGAGCGTTGCGCCTCGGTCTGCGAGCGCACTCGCTTCCACGGGCGCACAGACTTACCTGAACACGCTCCTGCTGCTTCTCTCCTGACTGCCGACTGTTGCGCGCGTCCCCGCTCCCCGTTGCGCTGGCTCTCTCAGATTTAAAGGGACAGCGCGCCGGTAATTGGGGTTGCCGGCCGCTGACTCTATATAAGGGCTCCACCTCTTCCTGGACTCCGCCGAATCCATAGTGCCCTTATCCTATGCAAGGAAGCCTGCGTTACGTTCCGGTTGCCTGATCCGTGTACCAGTCCCTCTGGCTTACGTTTCTTGACCACGAACCTTTGCTGCCTGCCCTAACCTCTTGGCCCGTCCCCGACTACGAGTTTGCCTGTCGATTCGGTACTTCGTTGCACCTCGGCTGCCACCACAAGCAAGTCGCATCAGGGGTAGCGACCTGGTGGAATCCCACCGCAGCAAGTCCATCCCGCTTTGCGGCGGGCTCTGGTGAAAACCCGGACCCACTTAGATTCCGTTCCCTGGCGGGGCTTCTACCACCGCTTGCGGTGACCCAGCGGATCCACTACCTAGGTCTGTTACACCGACCACCAGTGGGAGGACGTCCTCCTGGTTTAGCAGCTGATTGACTCCTCCTATTATACTATTGCTGGTTCCATTACAGTTTCCATGTGCTGTGACCTATGCTTTCAGTTGTTCAATCTTTTCCCTCTTCCCTCCCCCCTTCCTCTTACCCTCCTTTTACATTAATTTTTTTTCTTTTTTGCCCTCTTTCTTTCCCCCCTCCCTTTTCTATTTCCTCCCCCTCTTCTCTCAGCCTGCATGCGTACAATATTTGCTAGATATCTAGGTACCTGCAAGTGTAATATGCCCTATGGCGGTCGAATTCAGGGTATTATTTCTGTCATGTTGGGATGTATTCTGTGTTTTCGTTCGAGTATGTGAGACCCAAGGGACCTCCTGGCTCTTCTCATTGTTCTTAATATTTTTAAGGTTCCATGTTCAAAAGAAATTTCTGGGTTATGAGGGTGTTCGGTGATCCAACACTTCACGCTATTTGCTATGAAGTAGGGTGGGTAATGGGTTTCGTTGGGGCTGTTTTTTCAGTTAGTCTATTAACATACTTCCTCGCAGGAGATTTACAAAATTTGAACATCTGGGTTGGCGTGACGGTGATGCTGTGTCTCATTGGGGCCCCGTGCTCTGTCAGACCCTCTTTTCTTTGGATCCACAATGGCGAATAATGTGATGTCGCTATTAACCTGGAATGTTAGGGAGTTAAATGACCGTATCAAGAGGGCACTAGTCTTTAAATACCTTAAGTCACAAAATTGTGACATTGTTTGTCTCCAAGAGACCCATATGATCCCCGATAGATTACCTTTGTTGAACCGACCATGGATTGGCTGGTCATACCATTCGAATTGTGCTAGGGGAGTCTCTATTTTTATAAGCCGAACAGTGCGTTTTAGTCTCACCAAGGCAATAGTTGACGGAGATGGTAGATATATAGTCTTAATTTGCCAGCTATTTCACTTTCCATTTCTTTTAATAGGTGTGTATTTCCCCCCCCCCCCCCCCTTTACTCCTTTGTGATAGTTAGGAAATCCTGGGAATAATTGCCACATACCCCTCTATGCCCAGCATATGGTTGGGGGACTTTAATTGTACGTGGGACAGACATTTGGACCGTTTGGTTCCAGTCAGCCCTGGTAGTGTGGGCCCTGTGCCCTTTTCCCTGCCGTCATTGTTGTTTAAAATTTTTGGTATCAGAGATCCCTTTGGCGCACCTTACCATCCTCTATTTGCAGACATTTTCCCTGTTTAAACCCCCAAAATTTAAAAGGCTATCACGAAATTGGCCCTTGGGGCTGCCCGGGGCCTTCCTTGCCCCCGGGACGGTTGAGTCAGTAAAGATACCGGCTAGTTTCTATTCGGTCATGCGCCTGGATTCGCCCCTTAAAATAAACTTTTATACCCCAAAAATGGCTTTCAAAACCCCTTTTTTGGGTTGGGAACAACCCGCCGCCGATGCCTTATTTTTGGGAAAAAGGGGAAAACTTTTTTTTTTGGGAAAATTTGGGGGGATCGAGTCACGACGGTGCCTGGGTCCCCTTAGGCGGGTTGCTAGAGGGGGTTTTTGGACCACTGAAATTAATGACTTAAAAAAGGGGCTCGAAATTTAATGATTTTGCAGTTGGTAGGGATGTTTTAAACTGGGGAACTAAAATAAAAAAAGGGGGGCCCTTCCCATTGAGAAAGGGTTCGAGTGGCTTTTTTGATTTGATTGTACCACACTTTGTTTGTACTCTAAAGGCCCCAAGAAGAAACGGGGCCTTTTTTAGTAGGAAAAACCTATTTTAAACCAAGGAAATTTTGGTGGTAGGTTTTTCCCTTTTAGGCCGTGATAATATGGCCCCCTGTGGCCCCTGAAGGGGTTCCCCCGGCCCGGGAAGTCCCGGATCCTTTGTTTCCTTTGGCCACCCTTAAATGGGGTTCCCCCCTTTTATTATCTAAACTTTAAAATCTCGCTTATAAAGCCAATCATCTGGATAAAAACCTTATTTTCTGCCCTTGGCCTCCCCCACCCGGGTTTCAAAAGGATGGGAATTTCCTTCTGGATAGCCCCCTTTCGGAAACAGGAGTAGTGGATCTATTCGTCGTTTTTCCCCTCTAGTCACCGGGAAGTGTTTCTTCTCTTTGGGTTTTACAAAAAATTTTTGGCGGTTCCTTGCCCCCTTACTTTTAGAAGTTACCGGCACCCCTTGGGGGATGGGTGTCTCCCTTTCTGTGCTTAGGGGAAAGGTTTTAGTTGTTCCCCCCCAACCCGGGAAAAATTTCCCTTTGTTTTTGATTCCTATCGTCCAATTTCGTCCTTCAAAAACTGATATTAAATATTGGCCAAAACGCTTGCCGGGGAGATTAAAAAAAGTTATTTTAACCTTGTCATACAGATCAAGGGTTTTTTTTTTTTTTAAAACCTGGGAAGCTCCGCCATGCCCTGGGCGTCGATACGAATTTACAGGCGGTGATGAGGGACGGGGATCCGAATTTGTTTTCTTGATGTGCAAAGTTTTGATTTGTTTAAATGGTCCTACTGTTTCTTACTTGAAAGGTTTGGTTGGGCCCCCACCTTCATAAACTGGGTCGGTGCTGTATTCAGTCCCACGTCCGGGTCACGGTTAACGGGTGGACTTCTGCTCCCCCAAAATTGTAAAAAAAAGGGGGTTTTCCCCGTCCCCCCCTTTTTTCAGCTGGGGAAACCCTTTGGCGTCAAAAATCGGGCTCCCTTTAATAAAAAAGGGCGTCTTGCTCCCCCCCCCGTGAGAAAATTGGTCTTTATCGGACGATACCCTATTATTATGTAGATGACAGGAGTCCCTAATACCCCTTACGATTTGACAGAGTTTTGGGACCCCCTCCCGGGGTCGCGATAAAATTGGGCAAGTCCCAAATTTTACCGTAGATGTCTTTGTCCCCGGGGAGGTGCGGGTTTTTCCTTCCCCTTGGGCCCCGGATGTCCTGTAAAGTATCTTGGGAGCAGGTGCCCGTCAGTATTTTAATTTTTAGACCCTAAATTAGTACTTTTTGTCTTTCTGCAAAATAAAATGAATAGTGGGAAAAATTTTATTAACTCGCGCTGGGTCATTAGTAAAATGTCATTTTACCCAAATCCTGTATGTGTCCTCCAAAAAAGCCCCGAATCTTCCCCCCCGCCTGTTGGACCCGGTTTGAAGCCCTACTTTTCTTTTTTGTGGATGGCCGTAGACACCGGGTTGCAGTAGACATTTATTTTCCATGGGAAAAGGGGGTGCTCCTTTCCAGTATCCCCCTATATTATTTGTAGGAATTATCACAGGGTGGTTGGTGGGGGGGCCCGGGAAATCCTTAGAGTTCAAACTGTTGTTCACCCTTAAAACCCTAAAATACTTGCTCCCTTTCAGTCTTGTTTTTTGGCAGTTTTTTTGGTGGGAATTTGAAAAATCACCCAATTTTCCGCGGGGCCCATGGTCTGGGAAAAATAGCTTTTTGTTTATGCAGAGGGGAATTGACCCCCTTTTTCCCCCCTTGGTACAACAAGTCTTTTTCGGGTCTGCTTATATTTACCGAGATAGATTGGAAAGCTAGGGGGTATGGCATATATCCAATTTGCTCCACCTCCGGAATCAAACCCTTTCCCTTTATAGGCAGAATTTAACTACCACCTCTCAGATTTTTCATATTTGAGGATTAAAAAAATTTCAATCAATCCGTTTGGCCTCTTACTATGAACTTTTTGGGAATTCCCCCTTTCCCCCTTTGTACTTTTCTCCAAACCCCTGGACACTTCATTTTTCCTGCTTTTATGCTCTTTTTCACCCCGGGAAATAGGGAGGGTAATCTGGTTTTTTCTCCAAAAAAACTTTTGGGAAATTTTAGCCTAGGCTCCCTTTTTCGGGTGTAAAACTTGGGAGCTGGGGTATCTCTTCTCCTAAAATGTTCCTCCAAAATTTTTTTTGACGATTGGGCCCAACTTTTTATTCTTCCGATGTATTACATTTCATCCAGATTGCTAGGGTTTCCGGGGTGGATATTTTAGGGGGAAGCCCAAAATGTCACCTGTCACCTTTAAACCTTTTTTTTTCATTCCCTTTTTTTGGTCCCGTTTAGGATAAGGGGATTTGGGCTTTTTGGTTATTCGCTTTTAAAAGCGCAATTTGGGTTTCCCCAAACCCTCTCACCCCCTGGGCCCGTTCTGTTTGGCCCAGATCCCGAAGTAAAGAAATCGCGATATCAATACACCTTTACAGTTGAGGTATTGTTTTTTGCTACAAATATTGCAAGACTTGGTTGGCGCCCGCCCCCCCTCGCTTGCTGTGGGGGGGTTAAATCAATAGTGGCCCCCACCAAAAATGGTGTACCGGGCAGTGGAAAACAAAATTCATAAAAAAGGGGCGCTGGTTGACTCCCCTGGCACACTTTAACTCAACGCGGGCAATGAAGGGCCCCCCCGCCCCAAGATTTTGAAAAGGGTTTTTTCCCCCTCGTTTTTGCAGCCCCACTGGGCCTGTGTGGGCCCGTGTCCCTGGTTGGGTCCCGTGTACGGGACCCGTTTACTTTTGGTTTTCTTTTTTTTTTCACGATTACCTGCAGGGGAAAATTTTTAATCCCTGTAAAAGTTATTTGATGGTTTTATTTGTTCCTGCATGTTGTAGGTTTTTGTACTTTTGTCTGCATTTTTTAATTTTGGGTTGTGAAAATTGGGGTTTAAAATCCTTTTTTTGCTGTTAGTTATTTTCTACTTGTTTTTACTGTATGTTTATCTGCCCCTCTCTCCCTCAGGGAAACATGTCCTAAAAAAAGTATGCATTTTTTCAGCATGTACCAAAGAAATTCTTCAAAAAAAGTTTATTTGTTGTTTTTAAAAAAGAACCTCACCATCTCGGGAACATCCCAAAAAGTTTAAACACTACCCCCATTTGTTTTTGGGCTTGACTTACTTGGGCCCCCCAAAACGAATGGGGAGTTGTGTGCAAGAGACCGCTCCCCTTTCTGAAGGGAAAATTTGGGGGCTGATCCCGGTAAACCCACACGTAACACTTTAAGGGTTTTTTGTATGGATTTTCCCATCAAAGTGCGAGTTGGGGAACACCGTTTAACTAGTGGTAATATGCCCTCGAATATATCAGAATTTCTGATTGGTGGCACTTAAAGAATTATGGGCATGCTTAGAAAATGAAATCTCCGTGTGGCTTTCATGTATTTTACCTTTCAAAATTTAAAAAATTTAGAAAATGATTTCCCGCTTGATTGTAGATAAAATTAAATATGCAAAACCCGGAGCTGAAAACATCCCCTTTCTGTAAAAAGGGAAATTTAATTACCCTTGTTCCCTATTTCTGAAAAGCAAACAAGTTTAAGGATTAATGAAACCCTGAGTTTTTTTTAAGATAATCTTGGTGGAATCAATTTTAAATTTTAAAAAATACTGAGGTGGTAGAGTAAACTTAAGAAAAAGACCCCCCTTGTAAAGTCTATATACTGTTTTTTTGAGAAGGCAATGCGGATCTCTCTTGCCCCGTTATTTATACAGTTTTTTGCATTTGGGGTAACCCAGGTGTGAAAAGCTGCTTTTTTGTGATAGTCTCTAATTAATTTCTTTTTCCTACATAGTAGAGGTAACTTATTTTGGTTTTCTAGATGTAAATCAGTTTAACAGTGAAAAAACCCCTGTATATAGGGACTATTTATACAAACAAATTCAGATTCAGAAGTGGGTTTAAATTCTTTATGATTAATTCCCTTTTTGTAAATTTTGAAGATCAAATCCCCCGGTATGTTCACAATAAGGTGACTAAATGTGGTAGATGTATTTTAGATTCGGAAGGGCATTGGATAAGTAATGTTACATACGTCACAAGTCAAAGATCATGAACAGGAAGTCATAGGAACTAGAGAAGTACAAAGAAGGGGGGAAAACAGAAAGCAAGAGATGGAAATACTGTTAGGTCACGGACAGGACGGCAGGCAAGAAAAGATCAAGAAGACCTGAAGGGGTTGTCCATACAAAGAATAGCTTAATAGCTTTCAAAATGTAGGGAACACTAAATGAAGAAATTTTCCAAATATATTGCTTTGTTCATTTTTTTTTTGTTAAGGGCTACAAGTGATTTTAATCATCTTTGGGACTTTCTAGTTTACCAAGTGACCTACCTGTGTACTTTCCCCCCTGCTGTTTGTTCTATTGATAGCAGGGAGTGACGTCTAACACAGGTGGGAGACCAGCAGTGAGAGCTTGTGTGTTATTTGATCTTTCAGACAAAAGACAGTAATTTTCTCTACTGTTTACATTTGCTCAGAAGCTTCTCCTGGGCCTGGTAGAAGGTAATTTAGCTAATCTAGACTTTAAAATAGACTATAAACAGAGAAGTCTGAATACACTGAGCTCATATGCTAATTAAAGGGCAGCGGGACCAGGGAAAATGACAGAGCAAAGCAGCATTATTTCATTCAGCATCCTATGAAACGTTGAGATGAGACAACCCCTTTAAGATGGTTAGGATAAAAAAACAAGTTCAACAGGATTTAAAGGGGTGAGCTCTGTGTTTGGCTGAACTCAGAACTTCTATAGAACAGAATGAAGCGTAGTCTGTACTGTGATGGTGTATTCCTACTGATATGCCATCAAAGTGCAAGATGGAAACACACCTTTAATACAGATTCATAAATGTATTGTTAATAAATTACACCTTTTTTTTAAAGAAAATCATCTTTGCATTTACAGTAGGTAAAGCTTATTCACTGTATTATGAGGTATCATGTACTTTTATTTTTTTTTAATATACTACGTAATTCCAAGGCTAGAATTGGCAGATTCTGCTGGTTGATGTTATGGGCCTCAGGCCAGATAAAGCAAAATTCTTCTTGTAGTTATTACTAGTTAGGCCATTGCCTTGCATATGCTCATAAAAATTATGCTGCCAGCATTATCAACTGTTCACCAGCTTGATGGCCACGTCTAGATCATTTTGTTGTGGTCATCATTTGTCACTAGCACTTGAGAATGCTTTAAAAAGGTTGCACCCTCCATCGTAGGTGATGGAGGGTACGATGGGAGGGTTTCATCTGGTTACGCCCGCCTGAGGAAGGAGGTTCTCTCCGAAACTTTGCTGTCTGGAGTATGAGGACTCCCACTCATAGTGCTTGTCTTGTGAGATACAATATATCTATGTGTGCTGCTTAGTCCTCATGTAAATGCTACGATAACTTGCTATCTTGTGAATTGCGGATAATCACAGATATTCTGATATAGTAATGGCTTGGAAAATTTTGCAACATTGTTGTATGAAGTTAAAAGTTTATTAAATTGAAGAAAAATTACAATTTACATGAATATACATGAATTTGAATGGACAGGGTGTTGGGAGACTCCGTGATAAGCTAGTGTGGTGTGTCTGGTTACAAATTGGTCATTGTTTTGCTGTGTGATTCTAAGACTGGCTGTGGCTATGTGAGACTGCATGGTGAGAAACCTCTTTCAGAGGTGGAAATACCCTTTTGAATATCTATCTGTCAAATATTTGTGTGCCAAACAGTTATTGCTCCTGATCCCCTCCCAAATACACATGCACGCTCAGCTCAGCCAAGTATGCATGTGTTCTCTATGAGGAGAGGAAAATAAGCTGCTCCAGTCACACTTGCTGGTAACTTATATCCATTGAGATAATTAGGTTTGAATATGTTTATAAAATCTTCCAACTGGAAACACTGACCGAGGGGATCATTTTAGGTAAGTCTGCTATCTAAAGCGATAGAAATTAGTAGATAACATACACAGCAAATAAGCAATACTTTAATTTTTTAGTTTAGATTTGTTGCTAATGACTTGAGTACCACTTTAACTTCAAAAATCAGTTTGGATTTAAAGGAGTTTGTCTCTTAAAGCTTTAGCCCGTCGTGGCCCGATAGT
>JAODAL010066149.1:0-17898 GCA_025379985.1 Phyllomedusa bahiana | reverse complement strand
AAAGGTAACAGATTAATTATCTGGCATGATAAACAGAAAAAAAAAGATCAATAATAAAACCACACACCGCAAAAAATACCGGTCTAATTTCATGTAGTTGGTGTTAAAAGTCTTAAAGGCAATGATTTCTGGGAAAATTGTATACAAATTAGCTCTTCTCCAGCAGGAATCAGACAGTGACTTACAGTGTAGTTACCTATTGGTGGCACTAGAGAGACAGAATTCTTCCTTTCAGAAGATAGCTAATGTGCATACTTTTCCCAGAAAGCATTGCTTGTAAGAGTCTAGGCACCCTGGGCACCACCCTGGTTGCTTTTACCAGGGTCATTCTGAATTGAATATTAAGGGGAAAAAAAACCCAAATGTTGGGGTTTAAAACCATTTCTAAACAAATTTTGTCCTTAACATAGTCTTTGCTTCTTTTAATAGGTCTTATCCACAAATCCAATTTATTTTTTTTAAACCCCAAACCATAGTAAACCATATACCTATGTGTATGTCTGTAAAGATAGAACCCTCAAATACAAAATCAGAAAGAGGAGCTGACCTAAAGGGAAAAAAATGTGATGTAGAGCCTGTCCACTGACAACTCCTCTGTATACTAGATAATGTTTGTTTATATCTCCTGAGTGATTGAACTGTGCTGATCTGGAACACAAAGGGTCATATTTCTGGCATTATTGCATTAAAAAGAATGACGAACAGGCTGAACATCATGTTTATTATACTTCCACCATGTTTTCTGACACTTTATGATGCTGTGAAACTTATTTATCCACCGTTTCATTCTTTTCCTTGTTGATGAATAAGACACACACTACACTGAAGTTATATAGTGGCTTACTGTTGAGCAAATGACCAGTATTAATAAATTTGCCCCGATGCACGTTTGTAAGTTATTTTTCATTTTTATGATTGCTATCTTTTAAACTTTATTTACTAGAAATGGAGCAGTCCTTTTAGGAGAATAGGTGTACAGAGAGAAAAGATTAATACAATTACAGAGTTATTTACTTTTCAAGAAACATTTATAATTATAAGTGATATAATTAGCAACTGTAATAATAAACATTGTTGTATTTCTGGTTAAAATGGTCAAAAAATCAAATAATTAACCCTCTCATTTTAAAAAATTAACATCAAAATACTTAAAAATGAAGCTTATGTCAAACAATAGATGAATGATCATTAAAAACAAAAAAATGCTGAGGTATCTCATTAAGGATAATACCATGTCGTTGTGTGGAGACTTAGGGCGACATGTCCCAATAGGGTTGCGCCATTTTTTGGTTGTACTTAAACCCAAAAAAATGTTTTTCTCCATTCTCTATGTAAAAGAACGTTGTATACCAAAGAGGCGCATTTTACACCGGGACGACACTTTTTTTGTGCCAGCAATGTAGCTTTGCGCCACATTTTGTATGCGCCTTGACACTCAAATATGCTATGAAGGTAACCAGATGCCCAAATTTTTGACAGGTTCATTAAATTTAGGCGCGCTATAAACTCATTTAATGCGCCTTACAACTGGCGTGGAGGCGCCTCTTTTCTGGACATTTCGCCCTTAAAGGGGTTTTATCGTTACAAAGATCATGTCTCAGATTATGGGGGGCAGAAAAATAAACACTTTTTTAAAAGGGTTGCATTACCTCTCCACTTGGTTTAGAGATATGGCTTCTCTTTAAATCTGTCTTCTATTTCTGTGTTTCTGGTCAGAAAACCCCCCTGGTCTTTCCCCACCCTAGACACGCCCCTTCACTGGATTGGCGGCTGAATTTCATTTGCCTTTTTGGGATATCCACTGACGGGAAAGCCCCGGCCATGCCCCTGCGCTGGATTGGGTGCGTGCACACTCTGTGTTTACTCCCCCCTGAGCGTTAAAAACGATAGGGGGAAACAAGGGCTGCTGGCTTTTATACTCATCTCCCAGCTTTAGGGTCAATGTTCTGGGCAATTATGGCTTTTTTAAGGGGCTTTTTTCCAAGAGGTTGATTAACCCCTCACAGTCCCCTCCTTAAGTGCTACTTGGAAAAAAGGCTTTAAAATTTTGTTTAGGGAATTTTTCAATTACGGGTTTTTCTTTTCCAAAAATTATTTAATTTAATAGAACCAGTCTTAATTAACATTGTAAAAGGGATTTGTTCATGTCAATTCAAAACCCCCTCTTATTTAAATTTAAAGTAAAAATTAAGGTTTAAACTGATTTTTAAAGCTTATATGTACAGTAAGGTAAGCTGAAAAAATTTTGGGATAACCATCGTGTTTTTTTTTCTTTAAAACTGTCCCAATAGGGTTGGAAATTTTTTTTGAACTTAAAAAAATATTACACCAACTCTAATAATGTTTATCCTAAAGTAACCCGCATTAAAAACCTGTACAAATTTTTTAAAATTGGGAATGAGGGCCCATTTTGGGGATGCCCTGTTTATAAATATCAGTATAGGTTTTAAATAATTTTTAGGTTTCTTAATAGGAAAAATTTTAAGGCGGAAAAAATCTGGAGGGGCCTTCAAACTTTTCGTTAAAAAAGGGGTTAGTCACATTCTTCTCAGAAAGAAGTAAATAGCCCCTTTTAAAGGGTTTTTTCCCTCCCATGTTTCATACAAGCCCTTTTTAAAACGGGTTTTTTTTCTTGTGTTTGGTAGAAAATTCTGGCCGTTGTCAGACATTGGAAGCCCCTTAGAAAAGGCTGTTGACTTTCATTGGTGTAAAAAAGACATATGGACAGGCCCCCGGGCTTGCTGGGCCTAAGGCTGCGTGAAACGGTTACCCCTGTTTAAACCCAGAAAACCGATCCCGGGCTTCAATATTTCCTTTTGGGTAAAGTGGGAAACGGGCCTTTTAGGGGCTTTTCCCAAGGGAACCCCTCGTTCAAATCAATCAAAAATGCTAGGGAAGAAAAACGTTCCCCCCTAATCCCTTACACGCCCGCTTAAATTTTAAAAGGATTATATAAAATTTAAACAATGTCTATGGTGTGCTTTAAGTACATCTGAGTATTACCCCTTGCAAGTGTTGGGATTAAAGCTAGAATGTTTTTTTTTTAAAAATTGTCACTTTAAAATTAAATAAGGGTAGTTTTGATCAAATTTTAAATTAAAACCAAGGCCCTAAAGTTCGTCTTTCCTTAGCCCCCAAGTACTTAAACATTTTGTTTAAGAAATTTTTTTAAAAAAACTGGGGGACCCTGTTTTGGATATATTACAAGGGTTCATATTATTTGGTCTCCTACAATATGTGTAGTGGGGGAAAATTTACACTTGGGAAAAACCCCAAAAATTTTTCTTTTAAAATTTTAAAGAAAATTTCAATTCCCCAAAGACTTTGTTAAAAGCAACCCCCCCCCCCAAAAAAAAATTTTCTAATTTGGTTTCTATAACAATTACTAAAAGTAAATTTTTATTTAAAAGCATGAAGGTATTTATAAAGTTTCTCTTTATGTATACATTTGGAGAAACCCTAAAAAGAAAAATTTTCCAGTTGTTTTACCAAGACATATGCAGCCAGATTTCTTTGGGGATCAAAACTGCGGATAGGATGAGGGGCTACAGGGTAATATAGAAATTTGAATTGGTTAAACATGAGTGTCAAGTTCTTATTGGGGGCACCTGAAAAAAGGGGAGGAGGGGGGGCCCGGAATCAAACAAAGTTAAATTCCCCGCCAGGCCAAGGACATTTTTTAATCCCTTTCCTGACCAGAATTTTTTGCCTTATTGTACTTTTCACAGGGGCAAGGAAGGGAAGGATTTTTAAGTCCGGGTTTTTTTTCAAGGTTTGTTTGAAAAACCTTTGATGATGTAAAAACCAGGGGATTTAAACTAAAGGGCCCGGGTGATTTAGCCTTGGGGACCTACCCAAATGTCTGGGGACAAATTAAAATTCTCCAAAAGCCTAATTTGGTGGCGCCGGAAAAAGTTTATGAAAAATTTTTTAAATTAAATGAAAGATCTATTTTTTTTCATAGCCATTTTTTTTGAGAGTTTTCACGCTATATTTTGGGGGGCCCCCTCCCCCACGACCGTTTTGGCATTTTTCGCCGCTATAGGAGGAGTTTTAAAGGCGCCGTGACCGGAAGGGGGGTCAGGGGGTAAGGGGCTCGGCTTCCCGACGGGGGTTCCTGTGAAAAAGGTGTCCCCCATCCCCTTCCCTAGGGAAATCTTCTCTCCGGAATGTGGGCTTTTAGGCAGTGGCCAAAAAACGCGGGGAAGTTAGAAAAAAAAGTAAAAAAATTAAACTCCTTCCTAAAGGGTTTTATCGGGTAACCTTGATGAATTCTTTATTGTCCAATAGAAGAAAATTAATTTCAAATGGGGCCAAACCAAAACAAGTTATACAGCCAAAGTGTCTGTTCCCTCTCACCTTCCCCCCCCAAACAAAATGGAAAAAATGCAATTGTGCTTGTGTTTTTAGGGTATAGTTGTCGTTGGAGTTTACACTTAACAGTTTAACTGACTTATCTGTATTCTGCAGGTCAGTATCTATACAAGGCCCACATTATAAGCGCATTTCACCACTCTAAGCAACGCCAATATTACCAAAAACGTCAATAGACAAAGACCAAATAATACCCCATATACCACTACCATGTAGTGACTAATAACATCATACTGTTAATGAGCAAACCAGTATACCAAGACCAATATTACCAATAACAAGAATTTACAAGGACCAAATAATACTCCAACATATCACTACCATATAGTGAATAATACCACATATTGTTACTGAGAAAACCAGTATATCAAGATCAATAATACCAATAACAACAATAGACAAGCACCTATTAATACCGGTACATGATCATCATTCCCACATATCATCAACATAAACGGTCTGAATAATACCATCGTACTGTTACTGAATGTAAACCATTACACTAGGACCATTATTACCGCCATACAGTGATCATATAGTGGTAGATAACAGTGTACACAGGCTCACATAAGTGATTACCGTGCAGTTACATTTAGTGACTCACAGATGACGTCTTTTCTGATGAGTCATTCTTTCTTTTCTTTCTTTATCCGCTCCAGACCGCGATGAAGTCTTCTCTCAGCCACAACTTGTCCCTGCAGAATTTACCACACAAACATATTAGACTCCAAACAGTGAAAGTGCCCCCAACCAACTATAGGGCCCTCATTTGTCAACCCACACCTCTCTGCCCTCCAAAAAAGGCAGGCGTATAGGTAGACAGTCCTTTTATGTAGATTAAACCCTAAAAATTTGTCAGAAAAGTGGCAGAATTTCATACTAAGTAGGTAAAGTCTCCCTTTAGTATAGCTCCTCCCCCGAATAGGCCACTATATAGTGCCCACAATAGGTAGTTGAAAGGAGTCCTATGCTGAAGAGGGACTTTATCTACTTAATAGGAAGAGTCTGCCTTCTCATCTGACTAATTTTTAGGGTCTAACCTACTTAAAAGGAGCGTAGATAGGTTGGAATATAGGGTCTCCTCAGTAGGTATATAAGGCCTCCCCACTAAGTAGATACATAGGCCCCCAGAAGGTAAGTATAAAGGCCCTCTAATAATTAGGTACATAAAGTTCCCCAGTAGATAGGTAGTTACATAGGGCTCCTTCTAGTAGGTAGGTATGTAGGGTCACCCAGTAGGTAAGTAGGTACATAGGACACCCCAATAGGTGGGTTGTAATGTAGCACCCCCCATAGGTAAGTAGGTATATAGGTCCGTAGCTGGTATATACTTTCGCCCAGTATTTAGGTAAGTGTATATAGGGCCTACCCCCAATTGTTAGGTAGGTAAATATAGAGCCCCCAGTAGTTAGGTATATATATTATATATATAATATATATATATAATTATAGGCCACCAGTTGTTAAGTAGGTATATATAGGGCCTCCCAGTAGTTAGGTATATATACAGATGTAGCAGAACTAAAAAGAACAGAGACTGCGCCGAGAGTGTTATCTCCACTTTCTCAAAGATTTTCAATATCCTTTGTTTACAAAAGAGAGTAGATAACACAAAAAAGCCGTGATATCACGGTCAAGCTAGACTTTGCTACATTGTAGGTCCCCCAGTAGTTATTTAGGTATATTTTTATTTATTTATATTTATATATATATATATATATATATATATATATATATATATATATTATATATATATTTTATATGTGGGCGCACAAGCGGGATGGTTGCAACCAAAAAATATAGGGTTTTATTTGTGAAGCAAACAAAACAGCAAAACAAACAGGCAGTCTTATGTCATAGGCTTACGTTTAGCCGTTAAAAATGCAGCACAAAACATAATAGATATTTCCAGTATCAAAAAGGCACCATGTTATATCCACCGTGTGGCAGGTGAAGTCTCTGGAAAGCAGACCTCCTCGGTCTAGTTCAGTGGTCTGTAGCCCGGCTCCTTCCTGCTCAGCACCTCTGGAGAAATGAATCCTGATACCAATTTAGTCCCAGGTTGACTCTTTCACCCGGTCTCTTCCTGCACAGGCTTTAAAGGCCTAGGGATTAACCCGGGAAAGGCCAGACCGGGGGGGGGAACGGCCTCCCACCCACGCTACAGCCGTTCAGAAAAAGCAGCCCAATAAAGCTGCACAGCAGCTATACTAAACTACACAAACATAAGTAACCTATGGTTACTTATCTATACTGCTGACTTTTCCCCACCAAGGTCCGGTTCCTTGGTGGGCCCCACTAGTGCAGTTCTCCTGCTGCCATTCTGCTGTTGTGGAAAGCCCGGGTGTTTCCCACTGGATCGGCCTCTCTGAAATCCCTGGAACTTCCCCACTGTTTGCAGCATAATCCTAGGGACATATCTTCCACCCATTATCTTTCCTGCTAGTTGTTACACATCCCCCCCCCTTCCAAGGCCCAGGGGATGGGCACTTGAAGGCCCGGGTGGATGGAAAAGGGTTAGCTTTTATGCTGTTTTCCACCCCTGTGTTCTCCCAAAATTTAAAACCCTGCGTGCCGGAACCATCTTGTAACCTTGCTTTTTGCCCTTGTTTGGTCTTTCCACTGTAATGGGGCATGATCTTTTAAAAAACCCGAATTTTCTCCTCCCAGATAGTACGAAAAAGACTCCAAAGCCCATTTATCCCCAGAATCCTTTCTATATGGAATAGTTTTTTAACAGGCGTGAGTTCCTTCAAATATTTAAATGGGGTGTCCCCCCCTTTTCCTCCTGTAATGACTGGCCCAAACCCCACTTGAGGGTCTGTTGGAAAAAAACAACTTTTTTCTGAAGTAGGGGTCACACGGCTGGCTAAGAGGGTTTTTTCGGGCATAAAAATGTTTTTGCCTCCCAGACCATTTCACCTTTCATCCTTCCAGGGCGGGAAAGGCATTTTTGGTCCCCTAGGCGAGTACGCCAAGGGCCCCCCCCCCCCCCCCGCTTCAAAAAAAATTACCCCCCCCACACACACCCAAAATTTCCTCTCCCCCTGCGCCGGTTGCCCCTAATTTTTGACACCCCCCAATAGCCCCCGTATTTTCAGCAGTACTGCACAATGAAATCAGCCCTAAAAAATTTGATTTTAAAAACGTCCCTCGTTGACGTGAAATCCCCCTAAAAAAAGTCACCGAATAATCCCCCGTACTGGAGAAATCAAAAGACGAATGATTGTTACTAAAAACATCCACAAAACAAGACCCAAAAACTTTTTTCCCAAGGATCAAAAATCCTTGCCAGCCCTGACCGAACGGCCCCCCAAAATGTGACTATAGTATACAGGCCTGATTAATTTACCCCCCGCCTACAGGGGCTATAGTGGTAGAACTAGTTGTATGTAGACTCTGCAGTTTTTAAGTGTTTTTTTCCCCGCTGTTAATTTAGTAAAATACCGGGACTCTTTTTGATCAGCGTGTTCACTTTCCCCTTTTTTTTCCATCGGTTCAACCCTTTATGTGATTTTCCGGCCAAGACTGTCCTGAGGATTTTTTACCAAAAATTCTTAGTTCCTCACTTTCCCGTAACTCCCTTTTTATGGTTTTAAAATCCCTTTCGACAGGATATAGATATGCCCCCTTTAGCAGGCGGTTTTAGTATTGTCCCCCTTAGCGGAGGTATATAAATTTAAAGGGGGACTGGAGGTATTTAGTGGGGCTCGGCAAATATATAGTGGGGTTCGGAGGGGGTTGGGGGTACGGCAGGGTATGGGGGTGGCGGCGTTTTGGGGGCCAAGGCCCGGCGTTTTAGGGGCCCAGGCAGGCGGTTTTTAGGGGCACGGAGGGCGTATGGGGGCACAGGCGGCGTATGGGGGGCACCCCCGGGGGGACCCTATGGGGACCAAGGGGGTATGGGGGGCCAAAAAGGGAGGGTAGGGCCACGGCGGCGTATGGGGACCAAGGAGGGCCCCTTTTTGGGGGGCCACAGGGGAGGGTATGGGGGCTCGGCAGGGTTTTTTGGGGGTCAGGAGGCGTTTTTTTGGGGGCACCAGGCAGGGGGCGTATGGGGGCCCCAGGCAGGATAAAGGGGCCCCATGAAGCCCCACGGGGCCAGGCAGGGTTTGGGGGCCCGGCGGCATTAGGGGCCAAGGCAGGCTATGGGGGCTCAGGCAGGCTAGGGGCACAGACGGCGTTTTTATGGGGGACCAACGGGCCCCCCTATGGGGGTGGCAGGGTATAGGGGACCAGGAGGCATTATAGGGGGCCCCAGGCAGGTGATATAGGGGGCCACAGGCAGGGTTTATATGGGGCCAAGGCAGGCGTATGGGGGGCCCCAGGGATTAGGGGGCCCAGGCAGGCATTATAGGTGGCCCAGGGAGGCATTATAGGGGGCCGAGGCAGGCATTTGGGGCCCCGGGGGAGGCATTATGGGGGCCGCAGGCGGCATTTTTAGGGGGCGGGCAGACTTTGGGGGCCGCAGGCGGTATGGGGGCCGCAGGGAGGCTTTTTGGGGCCCCAGGGAGGCTTATGGGGGGCCCCGGCAGGATATGGGGCCGCAGGCAGGCTTTTTAAAGGGGGGCAGGGGCATTTTTGGGGGGCCCCGGCAGGCATTTTGGGGGGGCCGCAGGCAGGGATTATGGGGGCCGCGGCAGGATATAGGGGGCCACGGCAGGCATTTGGGGGCCGCGGCAGGGTATTGGGGGCCCAGGCGGTTATGGGGGCTGCAGGGCAGGCATTATGGGGGCCGCGGGAGGATTAGGGGGCACGGCAGGATTATAGGGGGGCCCCAGGGGTTTTATGGGGGCCCCAGGAGGCTTTTTGGGGGCCCTGGCGGCATTATGGGGGCGAGGAGGCGGATTGGGGGGGACAGGGAGGGTTATAGGGGGCTGCGGCAGGCATTATGGGGGCCCCAGGGGGGGTTTGGGGGCCCAGGCAGGCATTTTGGGGGCCCAAAGGGGGGGGTATGGGGGCCAGGAGGCTTATGGGGCCCCCAGGCGGGAAAAGGGGGCCCGGCGGATTATGGGGCCACAGGGGCACTTAAAAACAAAAACATTTTTCTTACCCATTCCGGGCGCGCGCTCCCTTCTGTCCTCTTCAGCCGCGCGCTCCGGGGGAGCTCCCCGGGGCACCCGGCCTGTGCGCGGTGGCCCGAGGAGAGGGGAGCGTCCGATGACATCCGTCATTGGACGTGCCCGGTGGGCGCACGGGGGCCGGGCGGGGCCTCAGCGCTTGGGACCCCGGCGGCCCGCTGTGTCGGCCCCCGCATCCCGGGGATGCGTCCTCCCGGGGAGCGGGCCCCCACTGTTGCGGGGCAGGGACGTTGCTCTCTGTCGCGAAGCGGTCCCAAGGATGCCGGTCTTCGGGCCACACGGCGGGGGCCTGGGGGCCCCGGCGAGGGTCGGGGCCCGGGCGGCCCCCCCTTTAGGGATAGGCTGAGGTAGGCCCCTAGGCGGTCGCCTTCCCTTGGTTTCCCCGTCGTCCGGCCCTGCTGCTTCCCCCTTTTTTTTTAGGTCGGTCAGCGGGTCTGCAACTGAAGCGAAGTTGGGCACGCCCTGTGGAGTAGCCGAAAACCCCCAAAGGAACCCCCTAAACCCTTTGTTTTTTTGTCAGGGGTTTGGCCACTCTGAATTGCCTCTTTTTTGGTTTTTTTGGGGGGTCTTTTTGTCCCCTTTCCCCCACAATAACCCCCAAGTTATGGGGCTTTTTCCCAAAGCCCAATGGCCATTTTTCGGGTTAGCGGAAAAAACCCTGCCTCCCTTAGTGGTTTGATTTCTCCCTGTACTTTGCTGAGATGGGACCCCCAGTCAGTTTTGAAAATAACAATATCATTAAAATAGGCAGATGCGTCCCGGGTTAGGGGGTTTTTTGGAATTTTATCCAGGGCCCCCTCAAAATTGTACCCTGGGGCCCCCGAAACCCCAAAAAGGGGCACCCGGGGTGTAGTGGAACAGCCAACTGGAGGGGAGAAGGCGGGTTTTCCCCCTTTTTGGCCTTTTTCCAGACAGGGGAATCTGCCAGAAAACCTTTAGAAAGGGGTCCAGGGTTGTTTTTTTCCTGGCTGCCCCCAAAGTCTTTAAAAATCAGTTCATCCACCCGGGGCATCGGTTTTGGAACCCCAATTTAAAGTTACCTATTAAATTTCGGGGAAAAATCTTTGGCAAAACCCCCAAAGTCCCTTTTTGGCTTCGGCCCCCAAAAATTGGGGAAAAAGGCCCACCGTTTTTGGGGACTCTTAAAATGACCCCCAGGGCCAACATGCCCCCCTTCCCTTCCCCCAGGGGATGCAGGGTCCCCGAGTTTTCGGGGATTTCGGTTGGGGGGTTTGAAAATGTTTTTTTTTTACCCAGGGGTCTGTAAATATCTCAGGGCTGTACCACATCTGTAGTCCCGGGGAAGGGTAAGTGAAGATGTCCCTGTTACGCTTTTAAAAAACTCCCGGGCCCTCCGTTTTTTATGTTTTGACGGGGCGCCCCCTTTGAAAACCCCCCTGATATCTGAGGGTGTTCCAACTTGGGCTGTCGGGGGACACTATTTTGGGGCCCTCTTTTTCCTGCCAGGCTTTATTAAATTTATTTGGTATGGGTTAAAAATTTTTTTCTTTTCCCTGGCTGTTTGTATTTATAATTTACCCCCTCCAACTTTTTCCTCTACCCCCTTAAATAAGGCCCCTGCCTTTTTAGCCAAGAAATTACTTCGGACCAGGGGAAACCCGGCCCAATAAACGGTCCCCGGGGTTAAAAATGCCTAACCCTGGGCGGCCCTATTGAAAAACCCGGGGACTCTGGGACTCCTGTAAACCCCCGCAGGTGTTCCTTCACAAGGGGCATTACCGGGCTGATGCGTTTCTTTGCATCTGGGCGTTTGGGTTCTACAAAACATTTTTTTTAGGGGGTAGCCTCACTTCCCATGTCTTTTGGCGATTTTCCAGCATTCCCCCTTTGGGGGGTTTGTCCCCCCATACAACAATTAAAACCGGGGGAAACCCGGGGAGGATTGGGGAAACCCTCTCGGAGGAGAATAAAAGGGTTTTTGGGCAGCAAACAATCCCCCCCTTTCCACCCCTTTTTACCACCTTTCTCGGGGTTTCCCCCTTCAGGGTTTTTTTAAAATTTTTCGATTTAACCCCGTCATTTTGGAGGCTGTAGACCGAGGTCCTCGTTGTTAATGTCCCGTATTTTTAAACAGGTCCTTCTTTTAACCTGCCCATAAAGGGTGTCCCCTGGTCTGTTGGGAATTTCCTTTTGGCAAAACCCCGTTCTAGAGAAGACCGGGGCATTAACTCTGGGGGCAATCCCCTTCGAGGCCCTGTTTCTTGGGGGAATGGCCTTTTGGGATCCCTGGTAGCCAATTTAGTATGAAAAAAAATGTTGGGGGCCCCGAGCAGACTTGACTAATGGCCCACGAGATCCATAGCACTTTCGTTGAATGGCCCCTCGATAATGGGAAGGGGTTTAAAAACCCGGGCTAAAAAATTTGGGGGACATAGGAGCTTTTTGGGCTGGCACGTGGGGCGGGGACTTACGGGAAATTTGGGGAAATCTTTTGGGAGGGGAAAACCCGGGCCGAAAACCCGTTTAAAAAACCCCCCCTTTTTGTGTTTTCTCCGCTCCCAAGGGGCCCCACTAGCAAAAGGACTGTGAGCCATATCCAGTACCATCCCCCTATAACTTTCAGGCAACCAACAGTTGTTCCACAATTTCCCCTTCGAAACTCTAAAACCCCGTTACGGGAAAAATTTAAATTCTGTACAGCAAAATGCGGAAATCTTTTCTGGGCCCGTCTGGCTCTTGGGGGCCTCATTTGTCCCGTTCCCTCCGGTCCCATGCATTTTTTTGGGTTGAGGTCTCGAAAAACTGAGCCGTGCCAATGTTCTCACGTGACACCTCCAGGTCCGGTATTTTTTGTCAGAGGGGGGACAACTTTTTCCTCGCCTCCTGCCAAAAACGAAAAACGGGAATTTATGAGTAATATCAGTGGTAACCCCTACTGAAACCCATTTTTTTCCATCCTCCGCTAGGGGAAATAGACTGGGGGGTTTGGGGGGACTCACGGCCCTCACAGCGCCCCCTTGGGGGTTGGGGGCCCAAACCCCTTTCCCCGGGAACAGGGGGAAGTTCTTCCCAGGATTAGGGGATGTAGAAAGTCGGTTATGTGCAACCCTAAAGGCTCAGAGCCCGCAAAAGCCTCAATGGGCCACTGTCCCCAAAGGGGGGTAGATGTTTCGTGCCCCCAATGAATGCGGGACCCCCCCACCCGTTTTTCCCGGGGGAAAAACAAGGTCATGCGGAAGGGGCAGCTGAAAAGAGGGTAACCAGGCTGCCAGGAGTCCAAAACGGGGGCCCCACACTGACCCCATTCACTTGGAAACAGCTTTCCCGGGAGGGCCGGGGTCTGGCGGGGGGCAAAGCCTACAGGCAGGGTGACCCAAAAAACATGGGGGAGGCGAGGGGGGCACCACACTCCATAGGCTCCTCCTGCTGGGGACAGTGTGCTGCAATATCCCCCAATTTTTGGCACTTCCAACGCGCATTTTTGCTGGGGGCCCCCCGGGGGTTTTTTTAAAGGGGTGAAAGTACCTTCTCTGGGCCCCCAACCTCTCTTTCTGGGTGGACCCCCCCGGATTGTCTCCGGTCATTTTTCCCCTGGCGTGGGGTGGAGAAAGCTTTGAGCTTGGCCCCAGATGGGAAATTGAAGGGGTTTGGTTCCGCTCCACGGTGCAATCGGGCGGGGTCCAGCGTCTTGGGGTTCCTGGGAAACCCAAGGGAATGCAGTTCGGGGTTTAATTTAAATTGGTAGCGGTCCATGCGATCCAGTCTTTGATGGAAGATGGACTAAAGCACCTCGGTTGCAGCCACTTCCCAAAAAGGGTTTGTGTGGGAGGTAAAAACGTGGGAGCGGGGGGGCTTTTTGTTTTTCTAAAAACCGCCAATAAAGGGGAATCTGCAAAGGCCCGAAAACGTTGGGGGTGATTTCCCAGCCTGGCCATAATCTCTGCCTTTAGGAGGTTTTTAGTCCTTGGCTTGCTCTGTAGTGAGGTCCCAAAGTTTGGCCTTCTGTGGGGTCTCCGGGTCAAAATTGGGGGGGCCAGAAATTCCCTCACACGGGGAACCCGGGGGTTTTTTTTCTTTCCCCCAGCCCCCTTAAAAAAACTGCCGATACGCCCCTACGTCAAAACATCAGGGGTATCTTTGCAGGGCGCGCTGACTTTCCTTTTTACTGTGCACGACCCCCGAAACATCCTCCGTTTTGGGTAGAAACATTGATCTGAGTCTGGTCTGCTCCAGCAACAGATGGTTTGTTTCTTTTCTGGTTGGCATTGGCCTGACCCCGGTGCTTGCATAGTTCCCCCATTGCTGGGGGCTGGTTAGGCAGGAAAAGTTTCAGGGCCCTTTAAACCCCGGAAATTTTCAGTTCACAAAAAACGTTTTATAAAGTCCAAAAGTTGCCCGCTGTTTTCCCTTAGCAACCCGGGGCCCATAAACAAACCCCCAAAATTTTGTGGAGAATAGCGGTCACGAGGCAGGCAAAAGCGGGATGGTTACAACAAAAATATAGGGTTTTTTTTTGTTTAAAACCAAAAAAAAAACAGCAAAAAAAAACCCCGGGAAATCCTTTTTGTCATAGGTTTCGTTAGCCGTTTAAACATGGGAGCACAAAACTAATAGAATTTTTTCCCGTATCAAAAAGGCACACATGTTTTTAAATCCACCGTGTGGGAGGAGGGAAATCTTGGGAAAGGGAGGGCCCCCTCGGTCTAGTTCAGTGGTCTGTAGCAGGCTCCTTCCTGCTCGCACAGTCTGGAGAAATGGGGCCTGATACCAATCAGTCCCAGGTTGATTTTTCAAACCCGGTCTTTTTCCTGAAAAGGCTTTAAAGGGCCTTTGGGATTTCCCGGGTTTAAAAACCCGGGCGGAGGGGGGTGAACGGCCTCCCACCCACGTACAGCCGTTCAGAAAAAACAGCCCAATAAAGCTGAACAGCAGCTATACTAAAACACCCCAAAAATAAAATAAACCCATTTGGTTTTCTTATCTATACTGCGGGCTTTTCCCCCCCAAGGTCCCGGGTTCCCTTTGGGGGGCCCAAAATAGTGCAGTTTTTGCTGCCATTTGCTGTTGTGGAAAAAGACAGGGCTGTCCCACTGGACTGGCCTCTCTGAAATCCCTGGAACTTCCCTACTGTTTGCAGCATAATCCTAGGGACATACCTTCCATCCACTATCTTTCCTGCTAGTTGCTTACACAATATATATATATATATATATATATTTATATATATATATATTATATTTATATATATATATATATATATATATCTGCCACCATATATATTTATATATTGTAAGATGGCAGCTGGGAAGGTCCGTATAATGGGGTGTACATCCAGCGAGATTTCTGGCTTACACCAGGAAAAGAGAGTAGGTAACATGTCACCAAGGTTACCTGGCCTTGGTGAAATAGAAGCCATTTAGTTTGTGTTGTGTTGACCTCAATAAGGGGTTAACATACGTTTACTAAGTAGTATGTTTGCTTCAGCCAAAACCCAGGATGGCTTATATTGGGAGTAGGCAAAGGTTGGGTGGGTGTCTATCTCCCTTGTTCCACCTGACCAGGATTTGGGCTAGCCGTTATAAGTCAGCTAGTCAGCTGACCAGCTCTCTGTCATACAGGTCAAGGAGTTTTGGCCTGAGAGGTGTGTCTGTCTGGAAGTATCAAGGACCTCGCCTAGACCGATTGCTGAACAAGGTGTAGTGAGGGAAACTGCACTGTCTAGTCAGCGCTCAGCCGAGCAGGCGTTTTTGTTTTGTTTGTCAATTCTGTTTGTATCTGGCATACGTTTTGCTGTATACCTGTTGTGCCAGTTAAAACACGGGAGGACCGTGTTGGAACCAGATCAACTGGTCAGTGTCTTTGTCTGCATTGGACTGCGATTCCCAGAGCCGCATCTAAACGTGAGTGGAAGCTTACAATTATATATATATATATATATATATATATATATATATATATATATATATATATATATATATATATAGCTCCTCAGTAGTTAGGTAGGTATATATAGGGCCCCCATAATTAGGTATATATAGGGCTCCGCAGTAGTTAGATAGGTGTATATAAGGCTCCCCAGCTGTTCGGTAGGTATACAAAGGGACCCCAAGTAGTTAATTAGGTATATATAGGGCCACTCAGTAGCTAAGAAGGTGTATATACCAGTAGTTAGGTGCAGTGGGGAAAAAGAGTATTTAGTCAGCCACCAATTGTGCAAGTTCTCTCACTTAAAAAGATGAGAGAGGCCTGTAATTGACATCATAGGTAGAACTCAACTATGAGAGACAAAATGAGAAATCCAGAAAATCACATTGTCTGATTTGGAAATAATTTATTTGCAAATTATGATGGAAAATAAGTATTTGGTCAATAACAAAAGTTCATCTCAATACTTTGTTACATATTCTTCGTTGGCAATGACAGAGGTCAAACGTTTTCTGTAAGTCTTCACAAGGTTGGCACACACTGTTGCTGGCATGTTGGCCCATTCCTCCATGCAGAACTCCTCTAGAGCAATGATATTTTGGGGCTGTCGCTGGACAACACAGACTTTCAACTCCCTCCAAAGGTTTTCTATGGGGTTGAGATCTGGAGACTGGCTAGGCCACTCCAGGACCTTGAAATGCTTCTCATGAAGCCACTCCTTTGTTGCCCTGGCGATGTGCTTTGGATCATTGTCATGCTGAAAGACGCAGTCACGTTTCATCTTCAACACCCTTGCTGATGGAAGGGTTTTCACTCAAAATCTCACAAGACATGGCCACATTCATTCGTCCTGGTCCCTTTGAAGAGAAACAGCCCCAAAGCATGATGTTGCCACCCCCATGCTTCACAGTAGGTATGGTGTTCTTTGGATGCAACTCAGAATTCTCTCTCCTCCAAACACAACGAGTTGTGCTTCTACCATACAGTTCTACTTTGATTTCATCTGAACATATGACATTCTCCCAGTACTCTTCTGGGTAATCCAAATGCTCTAGCAAAATTCAGACGGGCCCAGACATGTACTGGCTTTTTAGCAGGGGGATACGTCTGGCACTGCAGGATCGGAGTCCCTGGCGGCGTAGTGTGCTACTGATCGTAGCCTTTGTTACGTTGGTCCCAGCATTCTGCAGGTCATTCACTACGTTTCCCCATGTGGTTCTGGGATTTTGCTCACTGTTTTGTGATCATTTTGACCCCACAGGGTGAGATCTTGCGTAGAGCCCAGATCGAGGGAGATTATCAGTGGTCTTGTATGACTTCCATTTTCTAATTATTGCTCCCACAGTTGATTTCTTCACACCGAGCTGCTTGCCTTTTGCAGATTCAGTCTTCCCAGCCTGGTGCAGGGCTACAATTTTGTTTCTGGTGTCCTTCGACAGCTCTTTGGTTTTCACCATAGTGGAGTTTGGAGTGTGACTATTGGAGGATGTGGCAGGTGTCTTTTATACTGATAACAAGTTCAAACAAGTGCCATTGCTACAAGTAATGAGTAGCAATGGAAAATACTTATTTTCCACCACAATTTGCAAATAAATTCTTTCCAAATCAGACAATGGGACTTTTGGATTTGCTTTCTCATTTTGTCTCTCATAGTTGAGGTCTACCTATGATGTAAATTACAGGCCTCTCTCATCTTTTTAAGTGGGAGAACTTGCATAATTGGGGGCTGACTAAATACTTTTTTTCCCCCACTTTATATATAGGGCTCCCCAGCAGTTAGGTAGATATATAGGGCCCCCAGTAGTTAGGTAGGCACATATAGAGCCACCTAGCAGTTAGTTAGGTGTATATATAGCCCCCCAGTAGTTAAGTAGGTTTACATAGGGCCCCCAGCAGTTAGGTAGGTATATATAAAGCCCCCAGTAGTTAGGTAGGTGTATATATAGGGCTCCAATATTTAGGCATATATAGGGCCCCATAGCAGTTAGGAATATATAGGGCTCCCCAGTAGCTAGGTATATATAGGACCCCCAGTAGTTAGGTAGGTATATATAGGGCCCCTCAGTAGTTAAGTAGATATATATAGGACCCCCCAGTAGCTAAGTAGGTAAATATTGGGCCCCCAGTAGCTAGGAAGGTATATATAGGGCCCCCAATTAAAAATAAATAAATAAAAATAATACCTCTCTTTGGTTCTCCCGCTGGACTCTTTGAATCCTACTACAGGCAGCAGCGCAATTACGTCATTACATTGCGCCGCTGCCTCCAGTGGCTGAATGGCTGAGATGAGTGTATTTCAGCCGTTCAGTCTCAGACACTGCCTGTTCTGCACAGGCGTTGGCGATCGCTACATTGCTGGGTATATGTGACCCAGCGACAGTCGCGTAACTACCGGGGTAGCAGACGTAGCAGCTGCCCCTGGGCCTGTGCGCTTAGGGGGCCCGGCACAGCTTCTACCACGTCCGCTACCCTGGTAATGCTGCTCCTGGGCCTGCCGGAAGTGAACTTAATAGTTCACTGCAGCGGGTGGGGAGCTGAGGGGCCCGGCGCTCTGTCT
>JAODAL010066148.1:0-17898 GCA_025379985.1 Phyllomedusa bahiana | reverse complement strand
ATAGAATTGCTGTTTTAAGATTTACGTAGATGCTGCGTCAATGAACAGTGCTGGGTGCGCAAAAGTCAAAAAACACGTAACTGTGATGTTTTCGTATGATACACGGTATTTTTGGCAACAAACAACCTGTGCTGACTACAAGATTGCTGGTTTGTAATTTAAGTGCAAGGTGGATATATCAACAGTCACAGGTGTAATGGGTAAAATTGAACACCTATCTGAAATGTATACTGATAATAAAAGTGGAGTTTTGCAGCTAACAAAGAGACCTGCAGTTACTAGAAATGATGTTTATCCAATATAAGTTCAGGCTGCCCAATATCCAGGAAATATTTCAATAGCAAACTGTTAATAATAAAGATATTCCACTACAATGTCTACACTAAGTCTTGGTGAACTTTATCCAGTGTTCTTTAAAGATTGAGCTTGTCTGTGTTCGCCCGCGGGGGCCCCCCCCCCCCGCTCCCACCGCCGTGAATTTACAGTGGTAGATTCTGCTTTAAAATTCTCTAGCTAACTACTATATAATGTTCAAATCCCTAATGTAACTAAATTGGAAGGATCACAGCTAATAGTAGAGGTTTCTCTGTGCAGAAATAGACTAATTTCGCTGAGCTGTTTGGCCACAGGCAGAACGCAGGTCCTATCCCTATGAGACGCTGAGAGACACTGAGGCTGAAACAGGAAACGCTGTTCTATGTAAAACGAGGTCATGTGATTTTTCCAGCCAATCGCAACCATACACATCCCAGTCATGACGTCGCACACACATCTCACCCTGCTCTATTCTGTAATCTGATTTGCTGGCCGCCAAAATAACAGGAAGCGCCGAAAAAGGCGCGATCTTAATAGATGATGCACAGATTTTAACCTTAATTATCGCATGATCTGGAAATTTCGATCACCATAAAAACCTTGCCGATTTCAACTTTGTCGATAAAAATCGCTCAACACTACTTCTCACCAAACTGCTACTTCCCTGTAGCCCATCCCAGCCTTGTGCAGGTCTACAATTTTGTCCTTAGTTCTTTGGTCTTAGCCATGATGGAGAGGTTGAAGTGTGGTGGATTGAGTGTGTGGGCAGGTGTCTTTTATACCGGTAACAAGTTCAAACAGGTGTAACTAATTCATGTAATGAGTGCAGAATATGAGGGCTTCTTAAAGAAAAACAGATCTGTGAGAGCCAGAATTCTTGCTGGTTGGTAGGTGATCAAATATTTATTTCATGCAATAAAATGCAAATTAATTGTTTAAAAATCATAGAATGTGATTTTTTTTTTTACATTCTGTCTCTCAAAGTTGAAGTGTACCTACAATAAAAAAAATTACAGCCCTCTCCATTCTTTGTAGGTAGAACAACTTGCAAAATCGCCTGTGTACACTTATTTTCCTCACTATATGAATTGTTCCTAAGTCCATTTCTGCTGATTTTTTTTGTATTTTTGATTAAAATTGTGAGGGTCGATCCACCAATGTCAAGGTGACCTTGGTTCAGATAGGGACCTGTACTCCACCCATCTGCATGGGCTGTTTTTAATTAGAACAGTGTTTAGCTGGAATCTTCATGCTGTGAAAGTATGTAGACCTGGAAAGGTACTAAGCAAGGTAAGCATTTATGTTGGGTTTAGGTTGAGTTTCGGTTTCAAGCTGAACATAGGTTACCTTCCTGTTGGTGGATGGACCCTCACAGTTTTTGTCAAAAATGTCAAGAACCTCAAATTTTATATGTATTCTAAAAGTAGCATAAATACACTTTTGAAACAATTAATATTTAATTATTTAAATGGGGTTTTAGCATGAAGGAATTTTATGTCTGGTTTGTCCTGCTTATAGCTTACATTGTGTTTTAAAAGGGGCATATGTGATTTGTTTGAACTGCATATAATGTGACCGAGCAGGCTTTACATCACCATGCCGTTCCCCACAGTGTTCTCACTCTGGTCAAATAAAGATCTGTTTATGTAAAGAGTTGTGAGTAGCTACAATGAACCTGAGTGGTTAGCATTTCTGTCTTTCCACATAGGGGTCCTAGGTTCAAATCCCTGCAGGAACAAAACAAGTGGATTTTTATGCCCAATGTACAAATCTGATTGAGGTTTCTTTTTCATTTATTTGCACTGTTTGACTAATTACTAAGTAATACAGAGCACAAGAGTAGAATGGCAGCACCTGGAATTCAACACTTGATCAGCAGTGAGTTAGTGTATGTGATTAGTAAGTAGGGAAGAGGCTGACAGTAGCAGCCTGAGAAGAGAGATGATGTCTGAACATGTGCGGCTAGGACTGAGGAGCTTTCGTCACTGGTTGGATCCCCTGGAGAGGAGCTATACTGCCAGGGCTGGACGGCACTCAGCCTGCAGGGAGCAACAGTCTGCTGCAGCTGAATTGCGACCCCACCCTGCTCCCACCACATTCTGCTGGGAGCTGTGTGAGTGACAGAGGTCCAGCCACTCCAGACAGGGGGCGTGTTGCACCAGTCATTGGGAGAACCCGGAGGCCGCTCCAATCAGCTACAGGGCGGTATCCGTGAATCACATTTAAACTCCCTGCAGGCTGAGTGCTGCGCCTGCTATATTCTCCTGGCTGCCTTAGTTACCTGTGTTTTATTAGTTTGTTTGCTTATCCGTGTACCTGACCTCTGCTTGTTTTCCTGACCCTGTCTTGCGCTATGATTCTGTACCTTGCTCCCATCCGTGTTTTTGACCCCTGGCTCATTGTCTGACTTCTCTCTTGCTTTCTGATTTTTGACCTTGACGTTACCGACCTGTTATTGACCCGGACTGTCTGACGCTTCTTCCTGAGGGCCCTAGCACTCTAGCAGCGCAGGGGCTGCTGACCAGTTAGTGACTGCCACCTAGGGCAGCACATCAAGTAGGCAGGGACAGTGGGCTGGGTTCCACTTAGGGCTTACTGTACCCCCCTTGACGTGACATATACATTATGGACCACTAGGGTAGCAGCTAAAGCAAAAATGGTACAGAATGTTTAATAATGAGGAAAGGTGAAAATGTTTATTATTTAATTTATAAGCTTCCCACATCAGTTTTACCTCGTGGTTAAAACATTATAAGGGCGACATTTCCCAATACGCAAGCACCAGTTTTTTGGTCTATTTTGCACCAAAAATACTCTTGATGCCATATTCTTGATGTAAATGAATTGTAATATACCAAAACTAGGCGCATTATATACTAGGCACTAGGCACCCCATAGGCAGGTATAGGCAGTTTAATGTCCCCCATACATGCATAATAAGTTTAATGTCCCCATAGGCAGGTATAGGCAGTTTAATTTCCCCCATAGGCAGGTATAGGCAGGTATATGTCCCCTCATAGGCTGGTTTTAAGGTATTATAGGCAGGTTATAGGCAGTTATATGTCCCATCATAAGCAGATATATGTTCCCCCATAGGCAGATTATAGGTAGGTATAGGCCGGTTATAGACAGGAATATGTCCCTATAGGCAGGTTAAAGGCAAGTATATGTTCCCCCATAGGCAGGTTATAGGCAGGTATATGTCCCTATAGGTGGGTTATAGGCAGCTATATGTCCCTATAGGATGGCTAAAGGCAGGTTATAGGCAGGGCTTGTTTAGAAAAAAAAACACAAGCACTTACATCACTCCCTCTCTGCTCCGACTCCCGGGCGCGCCATCTTCTGCCACAGGGGGCATGATGTCATCAGGCTGCACAGGCAGCGTGATAACATCACATGCTGCCTGTGCTGGAGACCCCGGAAGGGCGCAAGTCTGCTTGCAGCCTTCCGGAGTTCTCTTGCGGAGCGGGGAGCTCTTGCTCTCTGCTCCACAGTAGAATCTTCGGCTGTATGCGCTCCTAGGAGTCGCATACAGCCGAAGCAATCCCCGCCAGTGCCCGGGCCACAGCAGTGCCCGGATGCCGACGGGTGACCAGAGAGTAAGCTGCATGCACTCCCATGAGTCGCATACAGCTGCATAGATCGCTGACAGCCATTGCAACGCCCGAGCGCCGACAGTGACTCGAGTTTAAGCCAAGGACGGCTTTTTCAGCTCATTTTTTTTGGGCTGAAAAACTCGGCTGGTACTCGAGTATATACGGTAAATGTATGTGTATATGTAGCAATGTAGTACATATACATATATATGTAGCAATGCACTTTAGAGGCGCATTACATACACTGATAATGATACGTTATGCGCCTCCATTACGCAAGACGCCTCAATAGGCGCAATTACATATGCTAGTAATGATACGCTATGCACCTCGATTTGCACGATGCGCATTAAGTTTACTATGCAAGGTATACCAAACGCCCGATTTTTGAGAGGATTGTACTTTCAGGTGCACTTTACACTGATTTAATGCACCTAAAAACTGGCATGGAGGTGCCTCTTTTCGGACATGTCGCCCTAAATGTGTCTTAGCGTTTGTGGATTGCTGATCCATTTTTTATATCCCGCTTGGATAGTGTCAATGTTTTTCACAACCTCAAATCCCCCCCCCCAGTAATATCCATATAATGTGCCTGCTTTTAAATTAGTTTGACAATCTATTTGAACCAGTTGGGAAAAGCTCATTGAATAGGATTTTATCTTTATTAAGATCAGACCAGTAATTTAACCTAACCTTGTGATGATTTTAAATTATGCTTGAAGTTAAAGCTGCCTAAGACTGGTATGAAGACATTGATTATAGTTGGCATCCTTACTCAGACAAGCACACATGCCTTACATGTGGACTGCAAAGCTGTTGGAATACAGACAGATGTGCCCTGGTTTAGACTTTTAAAAGCTGTGACCTTATCTTGTGTGCTCTGTTTCTGTTTCCTTCTATATTTATACTAAGTAATGTAAAAAAAATGACCAGCACTTGGTATAGTGAATAACCTACATGCTCACAACATAATCTTGAATAGAGTGGGGAAAAAAGTATTTAGTCAGCCAGCAATTGTGCAAGTTCTCCCACTTAAAAAGATGAGAGAGGCCTGTTATTGACATAATAGGTAGACCTCAACTATGAGAGACAAAATGAGAAAACAAATCCCGAAAATCATTGTCTAATTTGGAAATAATTTTTTTGCAAATTATGGTGGAAAATAAGTATTTGGTCAACTACAAAAAAGCAAGATTTCTGGCTCTCACAGACCTGTAACTTCTTCTTTAAGAGACTCCTCTGTCCTTTACTCAATTTATCCTCGTAATTAATGGAACTGTTTGAACTATCGGTTTAAAAGACACCTGTCACAATACTCAAAACAGTCACACTTCAAACTCCACTTGCTGAAGACCAAAGAGCTGTGAATAGGACATCAGAAACAATTATTGTAGCCCTGCACCAGGCTGGGAAGACTGAATCTGCAATAGGCAAGCAGCTTGGTGTGAAGAAATCAACATGTGGGGAGCAATAATTAGAAAATGGGAAGGACATACAGACATTGATAATCTCGTAAAATCTCACCCACGTGGCGGTCAAAAATGATCACATGAACAGGAACAAAAAATCCCTGAACCACACAGAGGACCCTAGTATAATGACCTGAAGACGAGATGAGACCAACGTAATCAAAGGCCACAATCAGTAGCATACTCGCCGCCAGGGACTCAGATCACTGCGTGCCACATGTGTCACCCTGCTTAAGCCTGTACTTGTCCGGGCCATCTGAATTTTGTAGAGAGTAGTGTTGAGCGATTACGGTGGCTATCGAGATTCGGATCGATAGTCGATAGTCGGCCGCTATCGATAAGGTCTTTTGTTTAGTTGAAGCATCTGATTATGCGCGATGACCATTAAAGTCTATGGGAGAGCAACAACACCTTACATTCTTACAACAAACAAGGCTTGGAGAAGACTGAAATTTACATCTCAACAGTCAAATGGATACGTGCTACTTATTAGGCAATACAACTTAGGTTATAAAAGTAAGAAAAAAACGTCACAGCCATTTACATCCCTGTCTTGTACAAAGCCCATGCACCCTTAAAACCTGCATCACCCACAAATTTAAAAAGTGCCAGTAGGGCAGTATAGGACTTTTGAACCATCATGTTACTTGAAATGGACACTGAATATCCCTGTCCTGGAACGCAGATGAGCCCCATACCTCGATGCCACCATGATTTAAAAGTGCACCGCAAAAAGGAAGTCTTTCAAACCACCATTTTAAGTTGAAACTGGACACGAACTATTATCTGTTCCATGTACCGCAGATGACCATTAAACCTGTCTGGACCCACAGTTTTAAAAAAGTGCCAGAAAAAGGAGTCTTTCAACCACCATTTTAGTTTCACTGAACATTGAATATATCTGTCAGTACCGCAGAATGACCATCTAAACCTGTCTGGACCCACAGTTTAAAAAGTGCCGGAAAAAGGAGTCTTTCAAACCACCATTTTAGTTGACTGGGACATTGGACTATAACTGTCATGTAAGGCCACAGCATGAGCCCCCAACACCTGCATGGACCCACATTTAAAGGGCCGGAAAAAGGAGTCTTTCAACCACCATTTTAGTTTCACTGGACATTGACTATACTGTCAATGGGCCACTGCATGAGCCCCAAACCTAGCAATGACCCCCACATTTAAAAAAAAGTGCCGGAAAAAGAGTCTTTCAACCACCCATATTTAGTTTCATGGGTACATTGACTATACCTGTCCTCGGGGCCACAGCATGAGCCCTCCAAACCTGCCAAATGACCCCCACATTTAAAAAGTGCCGGAATAATGGAGTCTTTCAACCAACATTTTAAGTTGCAACTGGACATTGACATATACCTGTCCTGGGCCACTGCATGGAGCCACAAACCTGCATGACCCCACATTTACAAATAAGTGCCCGGGAAAAAGGAGTCTTTCAACCACTATTTTAGTTGAACTGGACATTGGATATACATGATACTGCGGAACACAGCATGAGCCCCAAACCTGCATGACCCCCCCACATTTAATAAACAGTGCGGTAAAAAGGAGTCTTTTCAACCACCATTTTTAGTTGAAATGGACATGACCTATAGTGTCCTGGGCCACAGCATGCAGCCCCACATCCTGCATGAACGCCCACGATTTAAAAAGTGCGGAAAAAAAGGAGTCTTTCAACCACCATTTTTAGTTTCACTGGGACATGTACTATAGTACCTGTCCTGGGCCACAGCATGAGCCCCAAACCTGCATGAACCCCCACATTTAAAAAGTGCCGGAAAAAGGAGTCTTTCAACCCACATTTTAGTTTCCACTGGGTCATTGGACTATACCTGTCCCTGGGCCACAGCTCGAGCCACAAAACTGCATGGACCCCCACATTTTTTTTTTAAAAAGTGCCGGTAAACGGAGTCTTTCCAACCACCATTTTGTTGAACTGGACATTGGACTTACCTCGTCCTGGGGCCACAGCATGAGCCCCAAAACCTTGCAGTGACCCCCTCATTTAAAGGTGCCGGAAAAAGGAGTCTTTCAACAACCATTTTAGTTTTCACTGGAACATTGAACTATACCTGTCCTGGGCCACAGCATGAGCACAAACCTGCATGACCCCACATTTAAACCAGTGACGGGAAAAAGGAGTCTTTCAACCCACATTTTAGTTTCATGGACATTGACGCGATTATACTCTGTCCTGGGCCACAGATGAGACCCAGATCCCCCCCGCATGACCCCCACATTTAAAAACGTGCCGGAAAAAGGGTCTTTTCAACCTCCAGTTAGTTTGACACTGGACATTGACTATACCTGTCCATGGGACACAGAATGACCCAGGGACGGAGTTACAGTGGGTGCGGAGACAAAAGCCCAGGCTGGCGTCAGTCATATATTTAACACGCACGGTTAAACATGCCATGATGACGCAAGCAACGAAAACAGTCGTGCTGAAGCATTGAGTGCGGAAGTGGAAAGTGTGAGAACTCCAGCCTTCCTTGTACACAGTCAATACTGGGGTAGCGCTTGCCCCTCCGTATGAGACGTGGCACACATTTGACTTCACTTGGACAATACTCGGTGGTTAAAGCTCTGTTACACCCAGTGCCCTTTATATTGGCATTCTTTTTTCTCATTTTACTCAACGTGCTGGCAGGAAATGGCATCTCTGTACTTTGTTCTTTGTCCGTGCTCCTATACTTCACATGTCCTCTGAATGAACACCTACTTACTGGTCAAGTTATTCCCTGTACCTCCCTTGTACACATTCATGAGGTCATTTTTTTAACTCAGCTATTTTCGTAATGCAGTATTTTAGTACTTTATTTCTAGAAAACACTTTTTTTATTAATAGGATGGACATCACACCATGGTCTTTGTTTCTCTTTTTTTCATTGATCTATATGCGGTTGGCTCTATTTTACGGGATTGTTAATTTGCTTTGTGTCTAGATCTTGCCAAAAACAAAGTCAGTTTGCAATATGTGTACAATTAACTGTGTCACCTCACTATTCATGTTTCTGACAAGCACAGCACCATTGAGCCACTCTTGACAATTGTGAAAGCAAACACAGGTTGTTTAGGAAAACAAAATTATTTAGAATAGGCCTGTTGTATAGCGGAATAGTCACAGAAAATTGCCCCCAAAAATTCAAAGCATGACCCTTGAGCACTTTTGGTCAATTGTGAAAGAACAAATGTCTGTTAGAAACAAACATTTTTTTTATATTAGGACCTGTGTATTGCTGAATTTCAAAGCAGCATGACCCAAAAAATTATAAAAATGACTTTCAGTCAACTGTTAAAAAAATTGTCGAGGGACGAAATTGCCATTAGAAGCCAACTATTTCTGTTTACTTTGGACACATGATTTTTGCTGTATCTCACAGCTAACATGACCCAAAAAAATTAAAATATGTCTTCTCAGAAAAAAGAAAAAACAAAAAAAAAAAAAAACCACTATTAAAAATTGTGAGGGAGATATGCCAATTAGAAGCCACATTTCTGTTCCAATCGCGACAATTTTTAGGCTGGTTATCTCACAGCAACATGTCACCAAAAAATTATAAATATGACTTCTCAGCTATTATTAAAAATTGTGAGGGAGAAATGCCACTTTGACAGTCACAACTTTCTCGTTCAAGGACCATGATTATTGCTGGATCTACAGGCAACATGGACTCAAAAACCATTGACAATGCGGAAAAAATTCTTAAGATAAAGTGAGTAAATGGAATACGGTGTTTCATGGAAACCTTGGAAGTCTTTTACAGTCTCCTCAGAGGCAAAACCAGGCAAAATGAATGTTGGGAAACGAGTATAAAAATTGCAAGTAAGAAATGTTCATTTTCAAAAAAAAGTTTTCATGAGGACCATTTCTGTTTGAAAAGGAATGTGAAGTAGGAAAGGGATAATAATCGGTGACCTCGGCAATTTGGAGCCACAACATCATCAGAGATCCATGCCTGATTCATCTTGATGAAAGTCAAAACGTCCACATTATCTGTGGAAAGCCAGATGCAGTTTGTCTGTAATGACTCCTCCAGCCTCCCGACCCCCCCCCCCCTCGCCCCCCCCCCCAACGCCCCCCACCCCCTCCCCCCCACCTATAATATATATAAACGACAGTAAATATGCCGCTTCAGATATGACGCTGGTGCTCGGGCTGGACAACAACCTCTATGGTATGACGAGCCACCTCGGGCCATTAGTCCATTATTGGATACCAAGAAAGTCTATTGGGTCCGGAACACTGCAAAAAACATCGGTGTTGAGACGCAGTTAGTCGTGCACCATGATATTAAGCTGTATATCGTTCTCTGTGTGTTGGATGTGATGCCCTGCCATTGCATGGTTGGTGAGGTGGTAAACATAAAGATTGCCAGAGGTCAACCATTAGGGGACTTCTGCCACCTTGCCTGCTTGCTGCCGCTACGCTACTTGGCCCTCTACTGCTGTCACGTCGGCTGATGTTGTTCCACCGTGAATTTGGGGACCGTGAAGCAGCCGCAACAGATGTATCAAGTTCATTCAATAAGTCAAGGTCTCCATTTCTGACATTTTTAATCTCTATTCTGGTGGGTGGAAGGTAAGTGCTGAGTTTTGTTTTGTACCGGGGGATCCAGGAGGGTGGCCACCAGCTAACTGTTTTTCCTTTTGATGGGCCTTATTGCGAGGTAATGTTGGAGGAATGGAGCATCCAAGCACTCATTTGAGAGATGGAACCTTGATTTCCCAAGCATCAGGGTCGAGGGGCACTAGCAAATGATCTTCCTTCATCTTCCTCCTCCGCCTCAAATTCGCGCCATCCTCTTTCCAAGGCGGGACAACGTAGGTAACATCAGTGTTAGGAATACCTCCTCCTCCTCCTCCTACTCCGCTGCCTCGGAACAGGCTTCAACAACCAGCCCTGACTTGCCATGAGATGATGCCACTGAGAACTGATGCGCCACCTTTGCACTAGCTCTGGACCCCGAACCACTGCCTAATTGAAGACCGATGAACATTGTGAAACTGGCGGGATGTGGATTTGACGGAGAGGAAAGGCTCCGTGTCCGCATCATGTGTCCGTTCTCTCCGTCGCTGGCGGGGGAACCTGTTCGTTTCAGAGTGTCCAACTCGATCGTTCCAAGTACTAAGTCACCACAATGCTCATGCTGGAAAAGAGGCATTGTCCGCACTGACCATTTTGGTGGCCGTTCTTCAAAACTGGCCAAAGGATGGTGGAAGAGCTACTTTTCACCCTTCCTCCAATCTCGGTGGTTCACACAGAGGTCCGTACCACTGCATGGTCAGGAAATGTAGGTCACTTCGTACTTGCGTAATGCCATTGCGCTGCTGCCACAATCGTAGAAGCATGTGGAGGGTGGTATTCCAGCGTGTATGCCACGTCAAACAATGAGACAGTTGAACGGGGGAGGCCGAGCTGACGCTGCAAACGCGGCAGGCGGGTCGAAGCAGGGTGCCGAATGGCGGAAGTGCGAAACTCAGACCTCCAAGCCTTCTTAAGGCAGGCTGTCCAGACCCGGGTACTCTTTAGAAATTTCTGGACGACCTAAGGTTCATAGACATGTGCCAGGCAAGGGATGTGCTCCAGTCTAACGATCTTAAGGGGGGCCAGCAGGATTTCGCCCGTTAATCGCACACCACCTTGCCTGGCACATGGTTCTTGTCACCCAGACAGCGCTCGGTCTCGTTGCTTAGAGCCGTCCACAGCATCCTGACCTGTGTGTGGACGTTCCAAGGCAGATTAATTTCAACACGGCATGGTGTCTTGGGCATGATGCCACCAGAGGACCATTCTAGGGAAAGAGCCATGACCATCCCTGCGGTTTTTGAAGAGGCGTGCCGACATGCATGAGAGCCCACCGTCACCCCCAGAGACCATCCACCCAGCTCACCAGTGAGATTCCACGGATATGTCACAGAGATATAGCGGCCATTGGCCGTGTTTCGCTTACAAGTCCATGTGTCGGTGGTGAGATGGACTTTTCCGGACACAGATGCAGGACAACGCGCTTGAAATTTTAGTTGACAACGTGGCTGGCCAGTGGCAGGGACCGGCTTTCTCTGGCCAAAGAAATGACTGCTCGGCATCTGGTTACTTGGGGGCAGGCTGCAGGGCCTGACGCTGGCGGAAACCATCTGTGTCCACCAGACGGAAACGGCACAACATTTCCAAGTCTCCAAAAGCTGGCAATGCCGACATTCAGGCTTTTGGCTGCTTTGTTTTTTTTTATTTTCTTTTTTTTTATGGATTGGTTTTGGGGTGCGTTAAAGTGTTTCTTTCTGCTCCCAAACTGGAAGACAGAAGGCTGGCTTGCTAGGGACTGGCTGCTGTACGGCGTGCTGGTGTCAAACTGGCGGAAGGAGAAGGGGTAGGATGCAGTCTCTGGTGGTGCTGGTGGTACTCGGGCGACGGTGGAGCTGAAGCGGTGGTGATCCCTGATCATGGACTCTGAGAGACATGGGCAAGCTTGAGGAATGTTGGTGGTGGGGAGGAGGAGGAGGTGGAGACAAAGGGTGTGACAGTGGTTGGTGGCCCCACGGCGCTCGGTCTGGCCTTTTTTGGCCAAGTGTTTCCTCACATTTCAACTCAGCATTCGCCTGCATGTGACTAGACATGTTGGTGGTGGTTATCCACTTAAGGTTCTTGCACTCTACTTATGCGTTTATGGCCAAAGGCAGGCTATGACATCGCTGGGTGAAACAGAGGCTTCGCATCAAAGAAGGCCTAGGCTTGAGAGGTCCTGGACACTTTTTCGACGGCGATAAGCGAGGAGCGGGGTTTGCGCTGACCGTGGCTGCGGATTAATATCAGCGGAATTTGTGTCCCGCCCTCTCCTTTTTGTGGCGGGACCCGTTTGACCACTACCCCCATCGTCTTCCTCCTCGATCCACTGATTATGAAAAGCGCTCGCAAGATAATTCTGCGAGAAATGACCAGGATGGATCCGCAATGTCGTCATCATCATTCATCATCAACACAGGTGACTTGGTCGTCCTAGAATTTCTGCTTCCAGGAAGCTGGCGGGCTACATGCAAGGGGGCACACTGTAAGGCGTTGCGACCGCCGGGGATTTGACCGGCTTCCTTCACTTCTTGATGGCATCAGTACTGGGCCGTCAGAGCAGACTAAATCATCTCTTGATCTTTTAAAATGCCTTCTGACCCCAACCGCATTTTGTCCTCAAGGATCTTCAGAAATGGATTATCCACAGTGGTGGGTACACGAGTTGACATTTGGGCTGCTTCATGTTGGACGGATGCTGATGATGCTGATGAGGACATTTGTGGCCGTGACTGCGAGGACGAGGGACGTAAGACTGCTAGATGCAGGTTGCATTAACACTGAAGGACAGATTGGCGACGATGTTTGTTACTTAGATTCACAGGGCCCTGACCCAGCGATGACAGGCCTGACGGTCCTGCAACTGACGATCCGCTGGCATGCGTGTTGTCGCCAGCACTGGAAGGAGCACCTTCTCTCGTACCTCTACCTCCATGTGCTACCGCCCTCTATGATCGCTTACCACCAGCAATTAGCTCATTGTTCAGAAATATAAAAATTTGAGAAGGTATGGAATAGTTTTGGAAAGTCTCTTATTAAAAGACGGCAAATCACAGCTATTCTCAATCCCTCTAATCAAAACAAAATTGCTGGATTCAAATTTAACTGCACGGTGTCTATCAACATATCTGGACTGGACAAAAAGTCAAAAAACACGTATCTGTTATGTTTTGGTATAATAAACGGTATTTTTTGCACCTTTCAATTCACCTGTGGTGAATATAGAATTGCTGTTTTAAGATTTACGTAGATGCTGCGTCAATGAACAGTGCTGGTGCGCAAAAGTAAAAAACACGTAACTGTTAGTTTTGATATAATAAACGGTATTTTTTGCACCTTTCAATTCACTGTGGTGAATATAGAATTGCTGTTTTAAGATTTACGTAGATGCTGCGTCAATGAACAGTGCTGGGTGCGCAGAAGTCAAAAAAACACGAACCTTTTATGTTTTGTATAAATAACGGTTATTTTTTGCACCTTTCAATTCACCTGTGGTGAATATAGAATTGCTGTTTTAAGATTTACGTAGATGCTGCGTCAATGAACAGTGCTGGGTGCGCAAAAGTCAAAAAACACGTAACTGTTATGTTTTGATATAATAAACTGTAAATATTTCACAAGTCAATTCACCAGTGGAGAAGATAGAATTGCTGTTTTAAGATTTACTTAGATGCTGCGTCAATGAACGGCTGGGTGGCAAAGTAAAAAAAAAACCGTAACTGTTATGTTTGATATAAAAAAACGGTATTTTTTTCACTTTCAAATTTCCCTGTGGTGAAAATGAATTGCTGTTTTAAGATTTAGTAGATGCTGCGTAAGACGTGCTGGTGTGCGAAAAAATCAAAAAAACATAATTTTTATGTTTTGATATAATAAACGGTATTTTATGCACCTTTCAATTCACCTTGGTGAATATAAAATTTTGGGCTTTTTTAAGATTTACGTAGATGCTGAGTCAATAAACAGTGTGGGTGCGCAAAAGTCAAAAAACACGTAACTGTTATTTTTTTGATTAATAAGGGTTTTTTGCACTTTCAATTACCTGTGGTGAATATGAATTGTGTTTTAAAAGATTTACGTAGTGCGCGTCAATGAACAGTGCTGGGTGCGCAAAAGTAAAAAAACACGAAACAGTTATTTTTTTATATAATAAAGGGGTATTTTTTGCCCCCTTTAATTCATGTGGGAATTGAATTGTTTTTTTAAAGATTTGTAGATGCTGCGTAAATGAACAGTGTGGGTCGCAAAAGTCAAAAAACGTAATGTTATGTTTTGCTTAAAAAAACGGTTTTTTTGCACCTTTCAATTCACCTGTGGGAATATAGAATTGCTTTTTTAAAAGATTTACGTAGATGCTGCGAATAAATAGTGCGGGGGTGTGAAAAAGTAAAAAAAACAGTAATGTTATGTTTTGATATAAAAACGGTATTTTTTGCACTTTCAATTCACCGGGTGAATTTGAATTGCTGTTTTAAGATTTACGTAGATGCTGCGTCATTGAACGTGCTGGGGGGCCAAAAGTCAAAAAAACACGTAACTGTGATGTTTTGATACGTTAGGTATTTTTGGCAACAAAAACCCGTGTGATAAAAGTTGCTGGTTTGTAATTTAAGTGAAAGGTGGATATATCAACAGTCACAGGTGTAATGGGAAAAAATTGAAACCCATCTGAAATGTATACTGATAATAAAAATGGAGTTTTGCAGCAACAAAAAGACCTGCAGGATAAAAGTGTTTATCCATTTAAACTCAGGGTGCCAATATCCCCGGAAATATTTCAATAGCAACTGTTAATAATAAGATATTCCATACATGTTACACTAAATCTTTGGGGAACTTTATCCCGTGTTCTTTATAGATAGAGCTTGTCTTGTTGCCCGCGGGCCCCCCCCCCCGTCCCCCGCCCTGAATTTACAGGGGTTTTAGGTTTCTTGTGCAGAAATAGCTAATTTCGCTGAGTGTTTGGCCACAGGGAGAGCGCAGGGCCATTTTTTTTTATGAGACGCTGAGAGACACGAGGTGAAACAGGGGAAAAGCTGTTCTATTTTAAACGAGGTCATGTGTTTTTCCAGCCAAACGCAAAAATAAATCCCGTCATGAGTCGCACAACATCTCACCCCGTCTATTCTGAACTATTTGTGGCCCCCAAAATTAAGGAAGCGCCGAAAAAGCGCCCATTTAATAGTGAGCACAGATTTTTAACTTAATTATCCATGATCTGGAAATTTTGATACATAAAAAACCTTGCCCTTTCAACTTTGTCGATAAAAAAAGTCAAAACTAGTGGGAGGATGTCCGGCAGTAATTTTGCGCTGACATCACTGTCACTGATCTTTTGCCCCTTTCCCTTTTATCTGCCCGGTCCCCTTTCAATGGTAAATAATCCCTCAGTACTGTAAAACCCAAAAAAAAGGGTTGATCCAAAAAAAGAGATGATAAGTAAATGGAATATTTACATGTCTTCTGTGTTTTGTATCCACTCCTGCTTTTGGCTACCTAATCATCAACAATCCTGATGTAAATAAAGGACCATGTCATACTGGCTTCTCTCACACTTCTCTCACACTCTCAAACCCTCACACCGACCAATTTATTGGTGGCTTTCCCCAAGGAGAGATTTTTCCCTTCTAAGCCACTCTTGCCTCTCACCCAGCCAACCAGTAAGTTCTACATTTGACTGACGAGGGGCAAATACCCCAAAACAGGTGTCTGCAGATGAACTGAACTGCTTTGGCTCAAATCCCTTTCACATTGCTAGATTGCTAGGCTCCTGCGAACTACATGTGAACTGAGGATAACTACATCCAATAGAGTGTGCTGTGGAGCTTCTCAGCTCTTCTCCCATAAGTCTTTGCTTTATGCAAAACAATCAGTGAGGTCTGAAAGGCAAGTAAACCCTCACACCAATCAATTTATTGGTGGCTCTACCCAAGAACAGATTTTTCCCTTCTAAGCCACACTTGCCTCTCACTCAGCCAACCAGTAAGTTTTATGCTGCACTGACGAGGAGCAAATACGACAAAACAGCTGTCTGTAGATTAACTTAACTGGTTTGGTTGAAATTCCTTTCACATTGCTAGGCTCCTGCGAGCTACATGTGACTTGAGAATAACTACATCCAATAAAGAGCGCTGTGGAGCTTCTCAGCTCTTCTCACATAAGCCTTTGCTTTATGCAAAAGAGTCAGTGAGGTCTGAAAGGCAAGTAAACCCTCACACCAACCAATTTATTGGTGGCTCTCCCCAAGAAGAGCCACCCCCCATAAAAAAACCTTTGAAATACAGCTTGTGTATTTGTCATATACACACATCTCCATTACAGGCAAGTTATTATTTTGGGATGTTGTTCTCTGCGCCAAAGAGTTACTTTTTTCACTTATAAGGTGAAACACCTTTGAAATACAGCTTGTGTTTTTGTCATATACACACATCTACATTAAACAGAGTTTGTTTTATTGTAAATTTTTGATTAAACAGTATGTCAGACAGAGAGGTGGCAGGCCCTTCACATGGGAGGGACAGTGTCATATGTTCTTGGAGCAGGCACAGGTCACAGCACAGTAAGGGGACGTTGCAGCAGGGGTCACACAGCCAGCAAGTTGGTAGTGTCAGCAGGGTGGCAGCAGTGCGAGGTCGGGAGCTGAACGGCCACAGGGTAGACAACCCACTTCGCAGGTCCCTTTTGGCCCAGAAAGTAGCGGCGCAGGGTTTCACCAAGGCAGCAGCGGTAGCAGACAGTCAGTGCAAAGCATTGGTGTTAAAATCACCTACTCGGCTTTGTGGCAGTTTTTTGCCAAGACACCGGAGGAGACGAACATGGGTATATGTAGAATCTTTGGGCAGAAAGTGAAGCATGGCCAGGGACCTAATGTTGGCACCACGGCCCTGCGTCAACATATGCAGCATCTCCATATGCGATATTTTAGGTAACAATCTTACAGATGATCTATTACTATCGCGCCATTTTCAGCTTTTCCTGTCATTTTGGCGGCCAGCCAACCAGTTCCGAGGATAGAAGGGGGGTGAGGAGGATGTACAACGTCACCACTTTGCGGTGTATGGATCTCATTGGCTGCCAAAGTCACGTGAACTTGTTTTATCTATGCAACTGCATTTCCTGTTTGAGCTCAGTCTCTGTCTATGCCACTTCACAGCAGGACGTGTCTGTCTGCGTTTAAACCAATAGTTGTTATAACAGCTCTGATAGATAGTCTCTTCTAATACAAGAAACCATCCACCTACCTACAGCTTAGAGTAGAGTTAGATTAGAGAATTTCACTTCTTATTTAGTTCGAGAAAGTTTAAAGGATATCAGCAGCATGAGGTCAGACAGTGGCACAATGACTTTCTGGAGGTGGAAAAAACAGGAGTAGGCCACAGAGGGGCACAATGACACAGTGTGTAGGTCACAGCAGCAGCCACAGCAGCAGCATGAGGTCAGACAGTGGCACAATGAATTTCTGGAGGTGGCAAAACAGTAGTAGGCCACATAGTGGCACAATGACAGAGAGTGGAGGTTGACGGTGGCAGCAGCATGAGGTCAGACAGTGGCACAATGACATTCTGGAGGTGGCAAAACAGTAGTAGGCCACAGAGTGGCACAATGACAGAGAATAGAGGTGACGGTGGCAGCAGCATGAGGTCAGACAGTGGCACAATGACATTCTGGAGGTGGCAAAAACAGTAGTAGGCCACAGAGTGGCACAATGACACAGTGTGGAGGTGACGGCGGCAGCAGCATGAGGTCAGACAGTGGCACAATGACATTCTGGAGGTGGCAAAAACAGGAGTAGGCCACAGAGTGGCACAATGACACAGTGTGGAGGTCACGGCAGCAGCAGCATGAGGTCAGACAGTGGCACAATGACATTCTGGAGGTGGCAAAACAGTAGTAGGCCACAGGTGGAAAATGATAGAGAATAGAGGTGGGCGGTGGGCAA
>JAODAL010066147.1:0-17898 GCA_025379985.1 Phyllomedusa bahiana | reverse complement strand
GGTAAATATAAATTGCTGTTTTAAATTACGTAGATGCTGCGTCAATGAACAATGCGGGTGTGCAAAAGTCAAAAACACGTAACTGTTATGTTTTGATATAATAAACGGTATTTTTTTGCACCTTTCAATTCACCTGTGGTGAATATAGAATTGCTGTTTTAAGATTTACGTAGATGCTGCGTCAATGAACAATGCTGGGTGCGCAAAAGTCAAAAAACACGTAACTGTGATGTTTTCGTACGATACACGGTATTTTTGGCAACAAACAACCATTGCTGACTACAAGATTGCTGGATTGTAATTTAACTGCAAGGTGGATATATCAACAGTCACAGGTGTAATGGGTAAAATTGAAAATGAACACCTACCTGAAATGTATACTGATAATAAAAGTGGAGTTTTGCAGCTAACAAAGAGACCTGCAGTTACTAGAAATGATGTGTATCCAATATAAGTTCAGGCTGCCCAATATCCAGGAAATATTTCAATAGCAAACTGTTAATAATAAAGATATTCCACTACAATGTCTACACTAAGTCTTGGTGAACTTTATCCAGTGTTCTTTATAGATAGAGCTTGTCTGTGTTCGCCCGCGGGCCCCCCCCCCGCTCCCACCGCCGTGAATTTACAGCGGTAGATGCTGCTTTAAAATTCTCTAGCTAACTACATAAAATCTTCAAATCTCTAATCTAACTAAATTGGAAGGATCACAGCTAATAGTAGAGGTTTCTCTGTGCAGAAATAGACTAATTTGGCCACAGGCAGAGCGCAGGTCCTATCCCTATGAGACGCTGAGAGACACTGAGGCTGAAACAGGAAACGCTGTTCTATGTAAAACGAGGTCATGTGATTTTTCCAACCAATCGCAACCATACACATCCCAGTCATGACGTCGCACACACATCTCACCCTGCTCTATTCTGTAATCTGATTTGCTGGCCGCCAAAATTACAGGAAGCGCCGAAAAAGGCGCGATCTTAATAGATGATGCGCAGATTTTAACCTTAATTATCGCATGATCTGGAAATTTCGATCACCATAAAAACCTTGCCGATTTCAACTTTGTCGATAAAAATCGCTCAACACTAGTCAGCATGCAATTTAGAGATTTTTCAGTTTTTATTCCTTTCTCCCTGATATTTTTAACTATTGCTACACCCCCTCCCTCCACTCCACCCCCTGATTTATTACTAATTCCCAGCTCTCTATCTTCACTATCTTGCATGCTATCTTTGTAGTTACCCTCCCCCCCAGTCTCTAGTTTAAATATTCCTCCAACTTCCTGGCCATTTTGTCCCCTAATACAGCTGCACCCTCCCAATTTAGGTGCAGCCCATCCCTAGCATAGAGCCTGTAGCCAAGACAGAAGTCAGCCCAGTTCTCCAAAAACCCAAATCCCTCTTTCCAACACCAATTTTTGAGCCACTTATTCACCTCTCTAATCTCTCTCTGCCTCTCTGGTGTGGCTCGTGGAACAGGTAATATTTCTGAAAATATTACCCTGGAGGTCCTTGCCTTGAGCTTTTGGCCTAAGTGCCTGAAATCATTTTTAAGGACACTCCACCTACCTCTAACTTTGTCATTGGTGCCAATGTGGACCATGACAGCTGGATTCTCACCAGCCCCACCCAGCAGTCTGTCAACCCGATCCGCGATATTTCGAACTCGGGCCCCAGGTAAACAACATTCTGTTCGACGATCCCGGTCTTTGTGGCAGATTGCCCTGTCTGTGCCCCTAATTATGGAGCCTCCACCCCGAGGCTTTGGAAATCAAGGCTCCATCTCTCACATAAGTGCTTGGATGCTGCATTTCCTCCAACATGATCCTCGCATTAAGGCCATCAAAATGAACAACAGTTACTGGGTGGCCACCCTCCTCGATCCCCGTTACAAAGCGAAACAGCACTTTCCTTCCACCCACCCTAATTGAGAGTAGAGTGCAGGAATTTGAGACTATGCTCATTGATCAACTGGAGCTGTTGCCTCTGCTTCACATTCTTCAAATGTCACGGTGGAACAACATCAGCAACGTGACAGCAGTAGAGTGCCAAGTAGCTGTAGCAGCAGCAGAAGCCTAGTGGGTGACCTCTTTGAATCCTTATTTACCACTTCACCAACGCCTGTAATGCAGGGTACACATACGACACACAGAGACCGCCTTAAGATCATGGTGCACGACTATCTGCGTCTCAACACCGATATTTTTGAATATGTTCCAGACCCAATTGACTTCTGGGTATCCAAAATGGCCCATAGAGGTGTTGTCCTGCCCAGCAGCCAGCATCATATCTGAGCGGACATTCAGCACAGCTGGAGGAGTCATTACAGACAAACGCATCCAGCTTTCCACTGAGAATGTGGATCGTTTGACCTTCATCAAGATGAATCAGGCGTGGATCTCTGATGTTGTGGCCCTAGTAGCCGAGGTCACCAATTAGTTGCCGGTCTATTTCACATTCCTCTTCCAAAGGAAATGGTCCTCTTGAAAAAAAAAAAAAATTTAAATTAACATTTCTTACTGAAATTTTTATTCTGAGTGCCCAAAATGTCATTTTGCTGATTTTGCGGTTAAGAGACTTTAAAAAACACATAAATTGTACATGGTTTCATGAAAAAAATTTATTCCATATACTCATTTCTTCATGCAAATATCAAGCATTGTCAATGGTTTTGGGGTCATGGTGCTGTGAAAACAGCTATAATCCAGGTCATTTGGTACAGAAATGTGGTTTCTAAGTGGCATTTCTTCCTCAGAATTTTTAAAAGTGTCAGAGGTCATGTTGCTGTGAAAAACAGCTATAATCTTGATCCTTTGGTACAGAAATATGGTTTTGAAGTGGCATTTTTTCCTCACAATTTTTAACAGTGGCATACAGGTCATTTTTATAATTTTAGGGGGGCATGGTGCTGTGAAATGCAGCTATACTACAGGTCCTTTTGTAAAAAATGTGGTTTATAACATGCATTTGTTCTTCACAATTGTCAACAGTGGTCGAAGGGTCATGTTTTGAATTTTTGGGGCATGGTGCTGTCAAAAACAGTAATAGGTAGGACACTGTTAATGGACACATATTGCAAAGTGACTTGTTATTGCAAGATCTTTAACATAGCTAGCAATCCCTGTAGTGAGACAACCCATTTAATATAAATAAAAAAAAGAGAAACAAAGACGTTGTGGGATTCCTATTTTAAAATGTGTTTTCTAGAATTAAACTACTAAAAAACATGCATGTACAAAATAGCTGATACAAATATTCCTCTGATTTGTACAAGGGAGGTAGAGTAACCACTGATAAAAGACTTGAACAGATGTAGATTATTCACAGGACATGGAGTATGGAGCATATTCGTCACCCTAAGAACAGAGATAATTTCCTCCAACACGTTGAGTAAAATTAGAAAAAGAAAGCCAAGAAAAATGTCACAGGAGCATCAACCAAAAGCGTTTCCAAGTGAAGCTCAATTGGTCCGCACTCAAACGGAGGGGCAAGCACTCTCGTAGAGACAGACATTTCTCAAGTGCTACCCAGGTCTTGGACTGTCTTCTGAGGAAAGATCGAGGTCTTAGCTCACACTTCCGCTTCCACATTCTGCTTCAGCCCAAATGTTTTGTTGCTGCGTCATAAGGTCATTTTTGCCATGTTAATAGATGACTGACACCAGCCCTGGCTCTCACCGCACCAACTGTAAGTCCGGCCCTGCCAGCTGAACCTCCATGATCCACATTCACAGCCTCACCCGTCTTGATCACTAATTTCCTTCAACCCACTTGACAGTAAAATGCAGGATTTTCAGACAGGCCTCGCTGACCTACTGGGGACATCTGTTTCGTTTGCTTCACGTTCTAATGTCACGGTGGAACAACATCACCACTAGTATGGCAAGTAGCTCTAGCAGCAGCAGTATTGGAAAACTGTTTTTTTAATATAGTTTATTTCTTATTGTGAAATTTTCTGCTGATGGTCCATAAGGGCACCTGTGCAGGTTTTTGTGTCATTCTGCGGTACAGGATATGGATAGTCAATGTCCATTTCACTAAAATACTGCTTCAAATACTACTTTCTTCCTGCAATTTGTGATCTGTGGGTCATGCAGGTTAAGGGTCATGCTGTGGTACAGGACAGGTATAGTCAATGCCCAGTTCAACTAAAATGGTGTTTCAAAGACTACTTTCTTCCGTCACTTTTTGATCTGTGGGTCATGCAGGTTTTTGGGTCATGCTGCGGTACAGGACATGGATAATCAATGTCCACTTAACAAAAATACTGTTTCAAATACTACTTTCTTAGGACACTTTTTGATCTGTGGTTAATGCAGGTTTTTGGGGTCATTCTGCAGTACAGGACATGGATAGTCAATGTCCATTTCAACTAAAATGGTGGTTCAAAGACTACTTTCTTCCAGCATTTTTGATCTGTGGGTCATTGTGGTTTTTGGGTCATGCTGTGGTACAGGACAGGAATAATCAATGTCCACTTCACTAAAATACTTGTTTTCTGCTTGTACTGTAAAGAAAGATGACAGACAAACGAAGCGCAAGAACCTTGTGCAGTTAAAACTTCAAATAAGTGTGATAAAAAGATAAAAAGGCACTTCTCACCTATTTAAGTTGTGCAATGTAAATGGCACAACTCATCTTTAAGCATACGTGTATATACAGATCCCCAGGGATCTAAGCCGAGCTGCCTCTTGCTAGATTCACGGTGCTCCTCCACAGGAACCTTTTCGGTGAGCTCCGGTGCAGAATAGTTGAATAAACAAACTGGTAGCAAGTCACTGGAAGCGCTCAAGGCAGTAAGATTTAAAAGCTGAATAGCTAAATGAAAGACACTTGGTACCTGACCGATAATAGTGTCTAAAACATTTATTAACACAACGCGTTTCACAGAGACGCCTGCTCTGCTTCCTCAGGTTATGACATGTGAACAAACAGAGATTGAACCTTTATAAATAAAGCTAATTGTTGTTAACCAAAAAAAAATAAAAGGGATAAAAGTTAATGTCACATGATTGATTCAAAGATAACATCAATTGAAAAAACTTACAAAATCCATAAAAATACATTAAAATACATTGGTTCTAATAAGTATAAATAACTAAAAGAACTTTAAAATGGTTGATGGCTCATTTAAAAAAATTACTTGTAAAATTGAACTCATATCGTTTAACTTGTATCTTTTTTTTTTTCTCTTCTCTGAATGGAAGATATACTGCAATACTGCAATATGATTGCCCTGAGCATGAATGGGATAAAAATTTGATTCTGCTTTCACCTTAATCTCCCTAGTAGAAGCTTTGTCGGATGTCATTTCTTTAGTTTTATTTTTATTCGCAAAAAACCTTCGGTAAAAAGTGCAAAGAAAAGAGCACAGTCTTTAGAACAGAAGGATTACCTTGTTAATCAGAAACATAAAGAAGTATCAAATGATTCACAAAACCAAGTTGCACAGGGTTTAAGAAGAAAATTTAGTTTTATAACTACATTCTCTTCGCAACATAAACAAATACAAGGTATCCTAAACAAACATTGGGATATCTTGAAATTGGATTCTGTATTATGTCCCTTGTCACCACATAACCCACCCATCATCTATAGACGTGCTAAGACTATAAAAAACATCATTGCCCCTTCTAGAGTGAGACATTTGAACAAAAATAAGAGCGAAAAAAACTCCATCTCTAGAGCAGATTGGGGTTCAAAAAAATGCGGTTCTAAAGTTTGTAAATGTTGTGATATCATGGTGGAGGGAACAAATTTTGCCTCCTTCAGAACAAAAGAAATATTCAAAATCAAGGATCGAATAACATGTGCCAGTTGGTATGTAGTATATCTGCTCACGTGCTCTTGTGGGGTGCAGTATGTGGGTAGAACGGTCATGAAATTATCTAAGCGTATTAACAACCATAGGTATAACGTGAAGCACCGTGTACTCACCCATAGTCTGTCCAGACATTTTGCCACAGTACATAATGATGAAAAATCATCTTTCTTCTCTGTTCAGCCGATTGAACACATCCCGGAGTATGTGCAAAATAGAGAAAAGAAACTTTCAGAAAAAGAAACTTTCTGGATTTTTAAACTCAATTCCTTACATCCCCATGGTTTAAATGAGTTGTCTGATTTTATGACATAATTTACTTAGCCTTTTTATTGCTTTTAGTAATCATTCCCTAGTTGTAGGCCCTGCAGTGCCACCTTTTGGCCGTGCAGGTCTACACACTTTTAAACTTAATTGAACTTTGCTTTCTCAGCTATCAAACTCCCCCTAGTGTTCAGTTCAATACATGACACTTTCATTGATCTCTATCTTCCATTCAGAGAAGAGAAAAAAAAAAAGTTAAACGATATGAGTTCAATTTTACAAGTAACTGTTTTAAATGAGAAATCAACCATTTAAGTTCTTTTAGTTATTTATACTTATTAGAACCAATGTATTTTAATGGATTTTTATGGATTTTGTAAGTTTTTTCAATCGATGTTATCTTTGAATCAATCATGTGACATTAACTTTTATCCTTTTTTTTTTTTTGGTTAACAACAATTAGCTTTATTTATAAAGGTTCATTCTCTGTTTGTTCACATGTCATAACCTGAGGAGGCAGAGCAGGCGTCTCTGTGAAATGCGTTGTGTTAATAAATGTTTTAGACACTATTATCTGTCAGGTACCAAGTGTCTTTCATTTAGCTATTCAGCTTTTAAATCTTACTGCCTTGAGCGCTTCCAGTGACTTGCTACCAGTTTGTTTATTCAACTAAAATACTTGTTCAAATACTACTTTCTTTGGGCACTTTTTGATCTGTGGGTCATGCAGGTTTTTGGTTTGAAAATATATAAGTCATGCACACCATCTTAGGCAATAAGAGGAAGGGTGCTCAGGTGTAAAGGTCGCAAGACCAGTACATATAACAATGGAAATAAACACCGGCACACCAAATTTTATGCAAGTAGTGATACATTTATTTACAAAGTGAATAGTATTATGCCAATTTGCTCCATAAAATAGAGAATAAATAGATCCGATTACTGCACAAAATTTAGAATGGGAACAGCATGTGTAGTTAGAGATAGATGCTCCTCTTACCTACCGGATGTCTTCCGGATCTCTCCTCCTGGCACTAGCCTCCACCGCCTCATACGGATTCCCCCCTACTTATAGCTGCCATCCCATATACCTCACCTACTGCTGGTATTGCTGCTTATCATCAACTTACTCTTACCCATTACAGATGTTGTTTGAGAAAGGCCTGCTGGCCTAAACGTCACACAGTGACATCTATCTCTAACTACACATGCTGTTCCTATTCTAAATTTTGTGCAGTAATCAGATCTATTTATTCTCTATTTTATGGAGCAAATTGGCATAATACTATTCACTTTGTAAATAAATGTATCACCACTTGCATAAATTTTGGTGTGCCGGTGTTTATGTCCATTGTTATATGCAGGTTTTTGGGTCATGCTGCAGTACAAGATAGGGAGAGTCAATGTCCAGTTCAACTAAAATACTGCTTCAAATATTTCTTTCTTCCGGCACTTTTTGATCTGTGGGTCATGCAGGTTTGAGGGTCATGCTGTGGTACAGGACAGGTATATTCAATGTCCAGTTCAACTAAAATACTACTTCAATTGCTACTTTCTTCTGGCACTTTGTGATTTGTGGGTCATGCAGGTGTTTGGGTCATGCTGCGGTAAAGGACAGGTATAGTCAATGTCCAGTTCAACTAAAATACTGCTTTGAATAATACTTTCTTCTGGCACTTTGTGATCTGTGGGCCATGCAGGTTTTTGGGTCATGCTACGGCACAGGACAGGTATAGTCAATGTCCAGTTCAACTAAAATGGTGATTCAAAGACTACTTTCTTCTGGCATTTTGTGATCTGTGGGTCATGTAGGTTTGAGGGTCATGCTATGGTACAGGACAGGGATAGTCAATGCCAAATTCAACTAAAATGGTGGTTCAAAGACTTCTTTCTTCCGGCACTTTTTGATCTGTGGGTCATGCAGGTTTAAAGGGAATGCTGCGGTACAGGACATGAATAGTCAATGTCCACCTCACTTAAATAATGGTTCAAATACTACTTTCTTCTGGCACTTTTTAATCTGTGGGTCATGCAGGTTTTTGGGTCATGCTGCAGTACAGGACAGGTATAGTCAATGTCCAGTTCAACTAAAATGGTGGTTCAAAGACTACTTTCTTCCGGCACTTTTTAATCTGTGGGTCATGTGGGTTTGGGGGTCATGCTGTGGTACAGGACATGGATAGTCAATGTCCAATTCAACTAAAATGCTGCTTTAAATAATACTACCTTCCGGCATTTGGTCATCTGTGGGTCATGCTGCGGTACAGGACATGGATAGTCAATGTCCAGTTCAGCTAAAATACTGGTTCAAATACTACTTTGTTCCGGCACGAGGTTCCATCAAGGGCATCTTTGCTGGTTTTGGGGCATGCCGCTGTAAAATAAACCAATAGTGAAGGTCTTCTTGAAAAAAAAGCTTATTTCCCGCGCTTCAAGGCCATCAAAATGAACAGCGGTTACTGGGTGTCCACCTTCCTTGATCCACGTTCCAAATCAAAAGTCAGCAATTTCCTTCAACCCATTTGACAGTAGAAAGCAGGATTTTCAGACAGGACTCGTTGACCAACTGGAGACATGTGTTGCGTCTTCTTCACGTTCTAGTGTCACGGTGGAACAACGTCAACAACGTGCCAGCAGTAGAATGCCAAGTAGACATAGCAGCAGTAGCAAGATTGGAAAAATAGTTTTTTAAAATAGTCAATTTCTTATTGTGAATTTTTATTCTAAGGGTCCATAAGGGCATTTTTGGGTGGTTTTGGGGTCAGGCTACTTTAAAATGGATGGCAGGGATGGCAATAGAGCAGTATTCCTACCAGGGGTCAGAATCAAAAAGGTGCCCTGTGATATGTTAAAAATAGAAAGTAGTAATGGGTGGGCACCCGATTTGATTTAGCTGCATGTAGACATGAAACGGTTAATAGATGACTGATGGAAGCCCTGGGTCTCGCCGCACCCGCTGTAACTAAGGCCCTGCCAGCTGAGCCTCCGCGTTCCCCATTGGGACGTTCTTGCTGCCACCACATATGTGACGAGATGTTGGTCCCTGGTGCAAAAAAGTGATAGTGGTCTAATGCCAGTTCCCATGTGCCAGTTCCAATACTGGTGTCTTGTTTTGTGTGAAAGGGGCCCCGTAGCAGCTGCCACCACGGTACCTGCTGTGGTTACGCCGTCATCGTGTTTTCGGTTAGCCATTGAACATAATGAATTATTTTAGCCTATGGCTTTTCTTCTGTGACTTTTATAGCCTAATTGTCTTGCCTAAGATGTAGCACATATCCAGTTTACTGTTGTGGATGTTAATTCCAGCTTCTCCTCACAGGTTTGGGTGTAAGAATGAAGCTGGTGTTCCTCTGCTATAGACTTTAATGGTCATCGGTGATTAATCATTATCGACTATTGGCTATCGACATGATAATGACCGATATCGACCCGATAACGGTAATTGACACAATTGCTCATCACTAGACAGAACCTGTTCTGTTAAATGCTGATACATATAAAGTCCCCTCCAACCCCTTAAAAGAGTGGAAAGGATGTCAGTAGTAATTTTGCGTTGAAGTCACTGATCGTTTTGTCCTTCCTTTGATCCGTGATCAGTGTCTGCTTTCAGTAGCGCAATAATCCATTAGTATTGCTAAAGCCAAGAGCAGGAGTTGATCCAAAACAGAGATGACCAGTAAATGGGATATTTGCATGTCTTCTGTGTTCTGTATCCACTCCTGCTCTTGGCTACCTAATCATCATACAATCCTGATCCTATTCATTCCTTCTGACAGATTAAAAGAAGGGGAAAACCAAAAATAATGCAACATCATAGAGTGTTGGAGGGTGGAAACAGCATTAGGAAACCACAGGGTGTTCGAGTGAGACAGTGGTCAGTTGGCAGCAGCATGAGTAGGCCACAGAGTGGCACAATCACAGAGTGTGGAGGAGGCAACAACATGAGTAGGCCACAGAGTGGCAAATGACAGATTGAGGAGGTGGCAGCAACATCAGTAGGCCACAGATTGGCAAATGACAGATTGAGGAGGTGGCAGCCATATCATTAGGCCACAGAGTGGCACAATGACAGTGTGGAGGTGGCAGCAACATCAGTAGGCCACAGAGTGGCACAATGACAGAGTGTGGAGGTGGCAGCAACATCAGTAGGCCACAGATTGGCAAGTGACAGATTGAGGAGGTGGCAGCAATATCAGTAGGCCACAGAGTGGCAAATGACAGACTGTGGAGGTGGCGGCAGCATCAGAAGTCTACATAATGGCCTACTGAAGAGTGGGGAGGTGGGTGGCAATACCAGTCCCTGGTAAAGATGGTGAGTGGTAGATGGAGCAGCTGGCAGCAGATGTGTGGCATCAGGCGGGTGGCAGCATCAGAATAGTAGCTGAGGCAGGTATCCAGAAGAATCCAGACTCATTTCTCAAAGTTTTGGTGAGGCGTCATGGCTGAACTTATCTGATGCACAACATCAGTAGGTCACAGATTGGCACACTGACACAGTGTGGAAGTGGCAGCAGCAGCAGCAGCATGAGGTCGCAGAGTGGCACAATGGCAAATTCTGGAGGTGACAGCAACATCAGTAGGCTACAGAGTGGCAAGTGACAGATTGAGGAGGGGGCAGCAACATCAGTAGGCCACAGAGTGGCAAGTGACAAATTGAGGAGGTGGCAGCAACATCAGTAGGCCACAGATTGGCAAATGACAGATTGAGAAGGTGGCAGCAACATCAGTAGGCCACAGAGTGGCACTATGACAGAGTGTGGAGGTGGCAGCAACATGACTAGGCCACAGAGTGGCAAATGACACATTGTGGAGGTGGTGGCAGCATCAGAAGTCTACATAATGACCTAGTGAATAGTGGGGAGGTGGATGGCAATAACAGTCCCTGGTAAAGATGGTGGGTGGTAGATGGAGCAGCTGGCAGCATATGTGTGGCATCAGGCGGGTGGCAGCATCAGAATAGAAGCTAAGGCAGGTATCTAGAAGAATCCAGACTCATTTCTCAAAGTTTTGGTGAGGCGTCATGGCTGAACTTATCTGATGCATAAGGCATTGGTGTGTGAAAATCCTGACCAATTCGAGTGGACAAGCGATTTCTCCTTGGGGTAACTATGGCCCCTGCTGCACTGAACACCCGCTCTGATGCCACACTACTGGCCGGGCAGGACAGCTTCTCCAGTGCAAACTCAGCAAGTTGTGGCCACACATCCAGTCTGGCTGCCCAGTAGTCCAGTGGATCTTCGATGTGGGGTGACAGAGTGCTGTCCATGTAGGCCACCACCTGCTGGTTCAGGGTCTGCTCCAGATCCTGCTGCTGGTGAGTACTCTCCTCACTAGGCGGGTGAAGGAAGCTACTCATCAACGACTCCAGACTAAAGCTGCTGCTGATGGAGCTGGTACTGCTCCTACCCCCTCCTCCCACCTCCCCACAGCAGCCGTGGCAGTGGTACGTGAGTGATGAGAAACCCCCCGGCCAGACCTGTCAGAGGATGGAAGATGGCGCAAATAGGCAGCGGCCAACTGACTACATAGAATTTCTCTATAGTTTGTCCTCCCGGCAGGTAAAAAGAAGGCTCCCATTTTGGACAGGTAGTGAGGGCCCAAGAGGGTGGAGAGACAGAAGTCATCCCTCTGCCGGATGTTGACTATTCGGCTGTCACTTGCCAGGCAAATCAGTATGAAGTGGGCCATCTGCGCAAGTGACTCTGAGAGACTCCTGCCCCATCTCCACTGTAAAAACTGCCATGGTGTGTCTGGGTCATCTGCCTCGTCTTCCTCATCTCCCTCTGGCTCCTCCTGCTCCTCCTATCCTGTCACCTGAGTAGAAAAAAACACTCATTTCGCCAGACACTGCTTGTGTTCCAATGTCCTGCTCCTCCAGTTCAGCCCCCACCGGACTCATGTGGCCGTGAGATCTAGTCGCCACGTCTCCAGTCCCCTGACCAGACAGATTTTGCAACATCTGTTCCAGGACATGAAGCAGTGGAATGAAGTAGTCCTGGCGACTGACAAATAATGTGGCCTCCTCAAAGGGCCTGAGCAAACGTCAGGTGTCACGCATGAGCTGCCATTGGCTGAAATCAAAATTACACAGGGGAGTGCTCCTGTCTGCTTGGATCATCAAAAAATTATTAATGGCCTTTCTCTGTTCATACAGTCGGTCCAACATATGAAGGCTAGAATTCCAACGGGTGGAAACATCGCATATCAGCCTATGTTGGGGGAGGCTGTTCAGACGCTGCATGTCAAGGAGGATGTGCTTGGCTTTGTAGGAATGGATGAAGTGCATGCACAGTTTCTTGGCCATTTTTAGAATGTCTTGCAGATGGGTGGAAGACTTGAGGAACCGTTTGACAACCAGATTGAACATGCAGGGCGCATGACTCAGCCCTCCTCGTTGCAGCGATGACACCATGTTCCTTCCATTGTCTGTCACCATGGTTCCGATTTGCAGTTGTCATGGATAAAGCCACACATTGATTTTGTGTTGCATGACGCGGAGCAGTTCCTTCCCTGTGTGACCTTGTTCGCCCAGGCAAACCAGGTGTAGAACTGCGTGACACCACTGTGACCTGCAAATGTGGTATAATGAAGCAGCACTTAGAATTGTGGAGGCTGAGGTGGTGGTGGAGGAGGAGACGGACATTGGTGCGGGATCAATAGTTTGACAACGTGGAGGAGAAAGCGGCATCTCCTGTCCAGGTTGCTGGTGTGGCTGGGCAGGAAGCACATTCATCCAGTGGGCCATAAAGGACATGTACTGTCCCTGACCGTAGTTACAGCTCCACACGTCCGTGCTGCTGTGCACCTTGGAAGACACCAATAGGCTCAAGGACTGCCCCACCTTCTGTTCTACATATAGGTGCAGGGCTTTCCTGCCTCTTTTGAAAATAAATTACGGCTTGGGGCTCTCCACCTCGGCTCGGCAGAAGCCATTAGTTCTCTGAATGGTGCAGAGTCCACCACTTGGAACGGGAGGGACTGCAGTACCAACAACTTGGACAGTTGCACGGTCAGCTTCTGCACCTTAGGATGGTTGGACGCATACTGCTGTCTCTTGGCAATCACCTCAGTGAACGATTGCTGCCACCTTGAGTGGCGAGGAGCAGGAGCATCTGGACCGGTAGATGATGGGAAAGACAAACAGCTCCCTTCAGAAGAGGTGGTGGAGCCTTGACTGGCTGAAATGGCATGCATGCCACTGACTGCTGCTGCTGTTGCTGCGGCAGGATGGACCACCGCATTTGAGACACGTTTCTCCCAGGCCACTGGATGGTGATGCTGCATGTGTTGACACAGGGCTGTGGTGCCAACGTTAACTCCCTGGCCATGCTTCACTTTCTGCCCACAGATTCTACATATACACATGTTCGGCTCCTCCATTGTCTTGGCAAAAAACTGCCACACTACCATCGCTGCCTCGGTGAGCCCCTGTGCCGCTACTTTCCTGAACCTGGTCTACCCTGTGGCCGTTTGGCTCCCAACCTTACACTGCTGTCACCCTGCTGACTCACGGCCACACTACTGACTTACTGGCTGCGCCGCTGCCTGACGCGCAAACTGACCCACTCTTCTTCCGACGATTGGGAGCCCTCATTTCACCCGGCTCCCAAGTGCTATTGCCTACATCGTCATCGATAATTGTTTGCCCGTCACTGCTGTCTTTCTCAATGGTCTTGGTGTGCAGAGCCTGACCGCTTGCAACTTAACCTACCATGCCACTCTCCACATCACTACTTAACCGCCTACTGCAAGAAGCAGTGGATGTCTGCCCCACCTCTTTGCTGCCAAGTAGATGCTGACTCTCCTCAAATAGTTTGTCCTCGCTGTATAGTGGCACAGAACCCAGACCACATAGTAATTCTCTGGCTGAGGTAACTGAACGGGACAGAGGCGGGTTGAGGATAGTTGAGGGCCCCTGACCTGCTCCCAGGCCATGCCAACTAAGGGTTTTGTCTGACCAACACACAGATTCTTGGATGGGGTTGTCAGATGTCATCTGGGGGGAAGTGGATGACTTAGTCATCCAATCAAGAACCGTTGGATTGGTGATCAACAAACGGCCGCTAGATGACAATGGTAGCTCTGGTTTCACCGAGTCACCCCTGCTGTAACGTCCCCTTAATGTGCTGTGACTTGTGCCTGCTCCAGGAACATTTGTGCCACTTCCATTCGCCTGTGAAGGGCCTGACACCTCTCTGACATACTGTGTGATCAAAAATTTCAAAACAGTCCAATGGACCAGCTTACCCCATAAATGGATGGCCTCCGCAGGTATCCCGGTCAGAGCAACCCGTATATAGTCCAATAAGTAGCAAAAAGGATGATACCGCGGTACCATAGACGATAAAAGCCAAATTTCTTGTGGGGCGCTTTGCTATGCTCTGTTGGGCTACTTGGCTTTTATCCTGTTTACAATAAAGAAATTTGGCTTTTATCGTCTATGGTACCGCGGTATCATCCTTTTTGCTACTTAGTGATCAAAAATTTACAATACAACAGACTCTGTTTAATGAAGATGTCTGTATATGATAAATACACACCCTGTATTTGACTCCTAATTACCACACAAAAAAAGAGGATAAATTAACCCTTGGGTATAAAATAATCTACACAGTGAACCAGATGGGATTCAGGTGTATATGGGGCAGAAATACACACACCCTGTATGTGACCCCTAATTACCCCACAAACAAGAGGATAAATTAACCATTGGATATAAAAAACCCTACACAGTGAACCAGATGGAATTCAGGCATGTATGGGGCAGAAATACACACACCCTGGATTTTATAGAGAATACCCCACAAACTAAAACAAACAAAATGAAAAACGCTGGTTCAGGAACAGTTGTGTATATGACACACACTTGTGCAGGTCTTTCACCCCAGCAGCTCAAAAAATTGGTTTGTTTTGCACAGAGTGCAATATAGTGCTGCAGCAGATAGATGCTTGTGACAGGAGACCCAGTGACAAGTGTCAGAATTTAACCTGGCGTCTGTATTTATAGGGCTGTGACGTCACAGAAGCACACTGGTTGCCGTTTGGCTTCATGTCTGCACATGTCATTGAGGGCGTTCCTTTCTTCCTTCCATAGTTCTCTGCCCCATGTCACGGCATGTGCTCATGGCCATTTTAGAAAAAAAGATGATTCGTTCCCGCGAAGTACCATAAACTTCGCCTTTGTGCAGAATAAAATTTTTCATGAAATTCTAAACGAATTCCACTTCGTTAGAATCGATTCGCACATAGTGACATTACCTATATTGCATTTCTGCTGTGTACCGTTTAATTATTTTGCTGTATTACCCATCAGTATACTTTAATGTATGTTACTGTGCTCATTTTATTTTAGCTACTCCTGTTCACCTCTCCATGTTTTTATTTAATTGATTGATTAAATAAATAAATAAATATTTTGTATTTTTATGGATTGTCTGCTATTATATTTTTGGTTTATCATTAAATTGGTTAGTTTATCCAATTATTATTTCTATTATTCACAGGGGACAATGATATTTGATGCACAGCGTTATGAGCTATATTGGACATTTTTATTGTTAAACTAAAAGTAAATATGCATATATTTTGCATAGATGGAGTATAGACACTTCATGATGACTTCGTTTGGTGGGCCTAAGAAATGCCAGTCTAATAGTGTTTGCCTCTATTTCCTAATTTTTTAAAAGAAAAACTGCAAAATTATATTTACATCTTTTTCACTTATTTGTGCATTTTTTACTTTTGTAATGGAACTAATTGTATAGAATATGAGCATTTTCTAACATTAAAATTTGAATGTTAGAGCTAATACCATGTCCGCTAATGCCCTTGATGCCTTTTTCGTGGTTTTATACGATTGTTAGGATTGGGTTTTTTAAAGATAGGATGTCTTGTTCTATTTGCTTGGTGACAGACCATTTTGAAACTATTTGATTTTGTAATCCATCAACCTGGGAAAAAAACATTTCTAGATACAATAGGTTGTAGAAGGGTTTTTTATCTTCTATAAAATGGATTTGCTTTGCCTTCTTTGTTTCTAATACTGATCTTTCCGACCCATGGATGAGTAAAGATGTATTCCTTGCTTGTGATGTGCTTGATTAATCTTAGTATCATTTTCAATCCATGAGGTATTGAAGAAATTTTTCTCAAGTAATTGCTTGTGTGGTAGAGTTGAAAGAAGATTTTGTGCTTTTACAAAGTTAATCTTTTGATTCTCAACGAGAATGCTTCTGTGTGACCATGTTGACAAGAACAAATTTAGAATTCTGTCTGTCATGGAACATTTGTAAATGCATTGATTCATTAGAATCTAAAAGTCCTTACTTGTCACTCAAATCATGTGTGCATATGAATATAACAGTTGAAATAATTGCCATTATTAGAATTGAATGCTTGTCAATTAAAGTTAATTTAAAAATTTTTCCCTTGAATATTATTAAATTTTGTGGGGCCCAAATGGGTTACAAATTAATGACAAAAAGTAATATCTTTTTTTCACAAAGAAATTTTTGTTTTATTTTTTAGATTTTCCAGGAAATGATATACCTTTTTAAACAAATACATGAATTTGAAAGGTATTGTTGAGAAAACCATGTAAAATAGAAACCAGAGCTTGTTTTTCCATCCTAAAAAATACAAACTTTAAACCCAAAAATTCCTTTTTAAAAATGGTATTTTTTTTTTTCTCTGAAAATGTACACTAAAAATTATTACACATATTCAGGGGGGAAAAAAATATTTAGTCAGCCACCAATTGTCAAGTTCTCCCATTAAAAAAGATAAGGGGCCTTAATTGACATAATAGGTAGACCCAAAGAGAGACAAAAAAAAAAAACAAACCCCAAAAATCACATTTTTCTGATTTGAAAGAATTTATTTTTCAAATAAGGTGAAAATAATATTTGGTCAAAACAAAAGTTTATCTCAAAACTTTTTTTGTATATCCTTTGTTGGCAAAGACAGGTCAAACATTTTCTGTAAATCTTTCCCCAAGGTTTTCCCATTTCCTTTAGAGACTCCTCTAACTGATGTTTTTGGGGGTGCCGCGGCAACATGGGGGTCACCTATTTACATCCACTTATCTGACATTTTTTTTATTTCAATTTTTCGGGGGCTAACATTCTGTTTGGGAATTGATAGGAAATGCTGAAAAAAGAGGGGCCTAAGACGTATTTGTTTTAAATCAAGGACAGTATTTTCCCCAGAAGAAAAAATTTTCATGCTGTACTGGACAGAGAAAAAATGGAAGGGAACAACTCATCAGGGAAGACATCATGAGGGTTTGGGCCCGAAGGGGAAAAAAAAGGGGAAGAAACAAATCCCCTGAGTGACGCTCCTGGAGTCCCCCGCTGTCGGGGGCATTTTACTTCATTTTCAAACAGTGCTGTATTCAGTGATGGGCCTGACACTGGTGATGGATTTGGGGGTTGTAGTTATGTTTGGCTTATTATGTCATTTGGGGCTTGTCCCTGATTGTAAACAATGCACACCTGACTCGTGACGAGGGTTTTTCCCGCACCACTTTTTCTTTTTTGCTTGTGTGTAGGAGCTCTCACACGGAGCCTTTTTTGCTTTTTGATGGTTTTTTGTGCAGAAAAGTACAGCATTAACTGCTCTGCCTTCTCACAAAAAAGCACCAAAAACACAAAAACACCCAAAAATCTCCGTGTGAAAACACCCTTTTTAAATGTAGTTTTTTTTAAAAGTGGGAGGTGCGAGAACAAGGGACATTTTTTAAGCGGGTATTGTATTTGGGGTGTGGGGCTTGTCCAGGCTGATTTTTTTTCCCATCCGCCCTGATGTGACTTAAAGA
>JAODAL010066146.1:0-17899 GCA_025379985.1 Phyllomedusa bahiana | reverse complement strand
GGACAGTTGATGGAGCGCTTCTGGCTGGACAGTTGATGGAAGCGCTCTCTGGCTGAGATAGTTGATGGAGGCGCTCTCTGGCTGGGGCAGTTGATTGAGGCGCTCTCTGCTGGGACAGGTGATGGAGGCGCTCTCTGGCTGGGACAGGTGATGGAGGCGCTCTCTGGCTGGGACAGTTGGTGGAGGCGCTCTCTGGCTGGGACAGTTGATGGAGGCGCTCTCTATGGCTGGGACAGACGATGGAGGCGCTCTCTATGGCTGGGACAGACGATGGAGGCGCTCTCTATGGCTGGTACAGACGATGGAGCCGCTCTCTCTGGCTGGGACAGACGCTGGTGGCGGTCGCTCTGGCTGGGACATTAGATGGAGGCGCTCTCTCTGGCTGGGACAGGTGATGGCGGCGCCCCCTCTGGCTGGGACAGGTGATGGAGGCGCTCTCTCTGGCTGGGACAGGTGATGGAGGCGCTCTCTAGCTGGGACAGTTGATGGAGGCGCTCTCTAGCTGGGACAGTTGATGGAGGCGCTCTCTCGCTGGGACAGTTGATGGAGGCTCTCTCTGGCTGGGACAGTTGATGGAGGCGCTCTCTCTGGCTGGGACAGTTGATGGAGGCGCTCTCTCTGGCTGGGACAGTTGATGGAGGCAGTCTCTTGCTGGGACAGTTGATGGAGGCGCTCTCTCTAGCTGGGACAGTTGATGGAGGCGCTCTCTCTCGCTGGGTCAGGTGTTGGTGGCGCTCTCTCTGGCTGGGACAGTTGATGGAGGCAGTCTCTAGCTGGGACAGTTGATGGAGGCGCTCTCTGGCTGGGACAGTTGATGGAGGCAGTCTCTGGCTGGGACAGATTATGGAGGAGCTCTCTCTGGCTGGGACAGGTGATGGAGGCGCTCTCTGGCTGGGACAGTTGATGGAGGCGCTCTCTGGCTGGGACAGTTGATGGAGGCGCTCTCTGGCTGGGACAGTTGATGGAGGCGCTCTCTGGCTGGGACAGTTGATGGAGGCAGTCTCTGGCTGGGACAGGTGATGGGGGCAGTCTCTGGCTGGGACAGGTGATGGGGGCAGTCTCTGGCTGGGACAGGTGATGGGGGCAGTCTCTGGCTGGGACAGGTGATGGGGGCAGTCTCTGGCTGGGACAGGTGATGGGGGCAGTCTCTGGCTGGGACAGGTGATGGGGGCAGTCTCTGGCTGGGACAGGTGATGGAGGCGCTCTCTGGCTGGGACAGTTGATGGAGGCGCTCTCTGGCTGGGACAGTTGATGGAGGCGCTCTCTGGCTGGGACAGTTGATGGAGGCGCTCTCTGGCTGGGACAGTTGATGGAGGCACTCCCTGGCTGGGACCTGCTTGTTATCTAACCTGCTTGTTATGCATTAAGCATGAAGGCAAAAGGTAAACACACATTCTTGCCAAACACTTTTCTGTTCTGATTTTGCTTCATTTTAGAGATACAGCAGGTTGTTTATAATGCTTCTTTACAAATGGTTTGATACATTACTAACCATCGCTATGATCGATTTGCTAAGTATTATGAGTAAGATTGGACTAGTTGGCTAGAACACAAAAGTGGTTGGTAACCTACGACGAAACCATCTGTAAAAGAGAAGGATAGATAACTTGCTGTATCTTTGAACTGAAGCAAAATCGGGAGAGAAAAATATTTGGTAAAAATGCGTATTGACCATTGCTTACATGTTTAAAGTTAATGAATTGGAAGGGAACACCTCTTTGGTTCTGATTTTGTTTAATTTCAAAGATATAGCAGGTTATCAAATCTGCTTGTTAAGCTTTAAGCATGAAGGCAAAAGGTATTGTCACAAAAGTCAGTATCTTCCAAAAGTCAGTACACCCCTTACATTAAATACAATATCTCACAAAAGTCAGTACACCCCTCACATTATATACAATATCTCAAAAGTCAGTACACCCCTCACATTAAATACAATATCTCACAAAAGTCAGTACACCCCTCACATTAAATACAGTATCTCACAAAAGTCAGTACACCCCTTACATTACATACAGTATCTCACAAAAGTTAGTACACCCCTCCCATTTCTGTAAATATTGTATGATATCGTTTCATGGGACAACACAGAGGATCTGATACTTTGATACAATGTAAAGTAGTAAGTGCCCTGCTTGCATCACAGGGGCATGTGGTGCCCTCAAAATAACTCGACACAGACATCAATGTCTAAACCGCGGGCAGCAAAAGTGAGTACACCCCTAAATGAAAATGGACAAATTGTGCCCAATTTGCCATTTTCCTCCATGATATCATATGACTTGTTAGTGTTACACGGTCTCTGGTATGGCGAGCAGATATGTTAAATTTTGTGTTATTGCTCTCACAATCTCTTATACTGGTCACTGGAAATCCAACATGGCTGCTCATGGCAAAGAACTGTCTGAGGATCGGAGGAAAAGTATTGTTACTCTATATAAAGCTGTTTGAGGCTATAAGAAGATGCCAGCACCCTGACACTGAGCTGCAGAGGGGGCCAACACCCTGACACTGAGCTGCAGAGGGGGGGCCAACACCCTGACACTGAGCTGCAGAGGGGGGGCCAACACCCTGACACTGAGCTGCAGAGGGGGGGGCCGACACCCTGACACTGAGCTGCAGCGTGGGGGCCGACACCCTGACACTGAGCAGCAGCGCGGGGGCCGACACCCTGACACTGATCTGCAGCGAGGGGGCCAACACCCTGACACTGAGCTGCAGCACGGGGGCCGACACCCTGACACTGAGCTGCATCGCGGGGACCGACACCCTGACACTGAGCTGCAGAGGAGACCGACACCCTGACACTGAGCTGCAGCGCGGGGGGCGAAACCCTGACACTGAGCTGCAGCGCGGGAGCCGACACCCTGACACTGAGCTGCAGCGCGGGGGCCGACACCCTGACACCGAGCTGCAGCGCGGGGGCCGACACCTGACACGGAGCTGCAGCGCGGGGGCCGACACCCTGACACTGAGCTGCAGCGCGGGGGCCGACACCCTGACACTGAGCTGCAGCGCGGGGGCCAACACACTGACACTGAGCTGCAGCGCGGGGGCCAACACCCTGACACTGAGCTGCAGCGTGGGGGCCAACACCCTGACACTGAGCTGCAGAGGGGGGGCCAAGACCCTGACACTGAGCTGCAGCGCCAACATCCTGACACTGAGCTGCAGCGCGGGGACAACACCCTGACACTGAGCTGCAGCGCGAGGACCACCCCCCCCTGACACTGAGCTGCAGAGGGGACCAACACCCTGACACTGAGCTGCAGAGGGGGCCAACACCCTGACACTGAGCTGCAGAGGCGGCCAACACCCTGACACTGAGCTGCAGAGGGGGCCAACCCATACATGCCAACTCTCCCGTTTTTGGCGGGGGGGTCCCGCTATTTCGGGTCCCCCCCGCCCTCCCGGGGGAGTTGGCATTCCTCCCGCCGCCAGTAGGCGGCGGGGGTCCTTTAAATGGCTGTGGCCCCGGGAGTAGCGCTGGTGCGCTACTCTGGCGCCGCCGGACCGTTCACACAGACGGGTGAAGCGGGCGCTGCGCCCGCTTCACCGCCCGGACCTCGCTGAGCAGGAGGAGGCTTAAGGGATCGTTCCCTCCTCCCTCCTCCCCTGTATGCCGGCGCCGCTGTGCGCGGTGTACATACAGGTCAGCGTCACAGGGGAAGTGACGCGCGGCTGCTCTCACTTCCCCTGGGGACATTTGTGAGGAGATGTCCAGGAGGGGGCCGCTCTGCAGGAGCCTGGTCAGGTAAGTGGATTTTATTATTTTATTTTTATTAGTTTTAGGAGGGGCACTGTCTGGTACAATGGGGGGTCTACCTGGCTCACAATTGGGGGGTCTAACTGGCTACAATGGGGGCAATACCTGGCAACAGAGGGGGAAACTACCTGGTAACAATGGGGGGCACTACCTGGAACAGAGGGGGTATACTGGCTAAAATGGGGGGCACTACCTGGCAACAGAGAGGGCACTGCCTGGCTAACAATGGGGGCACTACCTGGCTACAATGGGGGGCACTACCTGGCTACAATGGGGGGCACTAATGGCTACAATGGGGGCACTACCTGGCTACTAAAGGGGGTACTACCTGGCTACAATGGGGGGCACTACCTGGCTACAATGGGGGTCTACCTGGAACAATGGGGCACTACCGGCTAACAATGGGGGCACTACCTGGCAACGATGGGGGAAACTACCTGGCTACAGAGGGGAAATACGTGGCAAAAAATGGGGGCATTACCGGCAACAGAGGGGGCACTACCTGGAAAGCAATGGGGGGCATCTCCCTGGCCAACAGAGGGGGCACTACCTGGCTAACAATGGGGGCAGCTCCCTGGCAAACAATGGGGCATCTACCTGGCAACAATGGGGGCACTACCTGGCTAACAATGGGGGGCATCTACCTGGCTAACAAAGGGGGCAATACCTGGCTACACATTTGGCTCTCCCTGGCTACAGGGGGGCATCTATTTGGCTACAAGGGGGCATCTACCTGCCTGAAAGGGGGCACTACCTGGTTATGGGGGGCTACTCCCTGGTATAAGGGCATCTCCCCTTGGTTTCTTCCAAAGCCGTTATGCAGTGGGGTGGAGTGGGTGTGGCTTTTTGAAGGGGCGTGGTATACCGTCAAGATGGGCGTGTCTCCTGCTTTTTCATTTTCAAAAGTTGGCAACTATGGGCCAACCCCCTGACACTGAGCTGCAGCGTCAACACCCTGAAACTGAGCTGCAGAGCGGGGACCAACACCCTGACACTGAGCTGCAGCGCGGGGGCCCAAACACCTGACACTGAGCTGCAGCCCCCAACACCCTGACACTGAGCTGCAGCGCCAACACCCTGCCCACTGGGGGCTGCAGCGCCAACACCCTGACATAAAGTGCAGCGCCAACACCCTGACACTGAGCTGCAGAGGGGGCCAACACCCTGACACTGAGCTGCAGCACGGGGACCAACACCCTGACACTGAGCTGCAGCGCGGGGGCCAACAACATGCCACTGAGATGCAGCGCCAACACCCGGGACACTGAGCTGCAGTGCCAACACCCCCTGACACTGAACTGCAGCGCCAACACCATGACACTGAGCTGCAGCGCGAGGGCCAACACCCTGACACTGAGCTGCAGCGCGGGGGCCAACACCCTGACACTGAGTTGCAGCGTGGGGGCCAACACCCTGACACTGAGCTGCAGAGGGGACCAACACCCTGACACTGAGCTGCAGCACGGGGCCAGCACCCTGACACTGAGCTGCAGCGCCAACACCCTGACAGTGAGCTGCCGCGCGGCGGACCAACACCCTGAAAATGAGCTGCAGCGCGGGGGCCAAACCCTGACATTTGGAGTTTGCAGCGCGGGGGCCAACACCCTGACACTGCGCTGCAGTGGGGTCCAACACCCTGAATTTGTGCTGCAGCCCGGGGCCAGCACCCTGACACTGAGCTGCAGCGCGGGGGCCAACACCCTGCACTGAGCTGCACAGGGGGCCAACACCCTGACACTGAGCTGCACAGGGGGCCAACACCCTGACACTGAGCTGCAGCGCCAACCCCTGACATGAGCTGCAGCGCCAACACCCTGACACTGAGCTGCAGCGCCAACACCCTGACACTGAGCTGCACGCCAAACACCCTGACACTGAGCTGCAGCGCCAACACCGGGACATGAGCTGCAGGGGGGGCCCAAACACCCTGACACTGAGCTGCAGCGCGGGGGGAGGCCAACACCCTGACACTGAGCTGCAGCGCGGGGGAGGCCAACACCCTGACACTGGCGCAGCGCGGGGGGGGCCAACACCCTAACACTGAGCTGCAGCGCTGCGGAGGCCAACACCCTGACACTGTGCTGCAGCGCGGGGGCCAGCACCCTGACACTGAGCGGCAGAGGGGGCCAACATCATGACACTGAGCTGCAGCACCAACACCCTGACACTGAGCTGCAGCACGGGGGCCGACACCCTGACACTGAGCTGCAGCGCCAACACCCTGACACTGAGCTGCAGCGCCAACACCCGGACACTGAGCAGCAGCAGGGGGGGCCGACCCCCTGACACTGAGCTGCAGCGTGGGGGCCAACACCCTGACACTGAGCTGCAGCGCGAGGCCACGACCATACAGCGGTTTAAGACGACAGGTTCCACTCAGAACAGGCCACACCAGGGTCAACCAAAGAAGCCGAATGCACAGGTTCAGCGTCATATCCAGAGAGGAGTGCTTCCAGCATTGCTGCAGAGGCTACAGGGATGAAGGTTCAGCCTGTCAGAGCTCAAACCATACGGTGCACACTGCATTAAATTGGTCTGTATGGCTGTCGTCCCAGAAGGAAGCCCAGAAACAATTCGCTGAAGACAAGCAGACTAAGGACATGGATTATTGGAACCATGTCCTGTGTCCTCATTTGGTTCAGGTGGTATGTGAATATTACAAATTACACTATTAACATTATTATGAATTTTTAAATTAAATATCTTCTATAGCAAAACATTATTTAACAGAATTTTTTTTTTTTTTAAAGATTTTTAAATTAAATCTCAACACTTCCTATTTTTTCCATTTATTTTAGTAGTCCTCCTAGGGGACGTATTTGCTGCTGCAATCCTCTGATCCCTTGACTAATGCACTGCAATACTTCTGTATTGCAGTGTACTATGCCAGTCACTGTTATACCAGCAGCAAGTTTCTAACATCTGGACTCCAGAACATGGAAGACCTTGACCTAGGGGTAATAGTTGGCAACCCATCAGCTCACTACAATTGCATTGCATGGCTAGTATTGGGATTATAGAGGGAGCTCCCCCACCCCAGATTTAAAATCACTTGTATGTTATGGTCAGCCTTGATTGGGACAGTTGATGGGTTAATCGGCCTGAATTGGAGTTCGGATCCCGTTGGCGGATACCCACTGTGGATGGGGCTGGCTCAATAGCTGCTCTGTTCTTTACTTGTCAACAAGCCACAATCATGACAAAAAGTTTAAAAAAACAAAAAAACAAAAACAAACAAACAAAAAAAAAATACCCAGTTTGGCTGCATCCAATTCCCCAGGCTTATTGCACCTGTGCTCTTCTCAGTAATTAGCCACAGCCGACCCTGTATAAACTCATTTACAAAGCTTTGAACCCGTGCCATCTGTATTCCGCAGATTACAACAACACCTTAAATGAATTTACATGACTCAAGAGGAGTTCACTCTCCGACCTTATTCCAGTCTCTAGGACATGTTTAAACGATTGATATAAAATTTACATAGAGATAAAATGTGTAAGCATCAAAAAAAAATATAGTCTTACTTTCAAATGTGATATTTTAAAGGAGATTTAAGGGCATTTCATCTCTGGCTGGGATTAACATTGGCATTTAATATGCTAAAAATCGCATTGTGCGGCCATATCAATTCTCAGAATAAATTGTATATTAAAAATGAAAGTGGTGGTTTTTATTTTTTCTCTAAATAGAAAATTAGTGCTTAGTTATTTTTTGGTTGTTAACCTTAATACACTACTTACCAACTATGTCAAGCAAGTCTACAAGATGCTTGAGGGCTATGAAACAAAAATATTTTTACTTGCAAGTGTGCTCTGCTTTCTCTCTACACTGGTACACACCCTTGAGATTTTGAGTTTGCAGCTGCTCTTAGTCTCAGATTCTCACATGTGGTAGTGTCCTCCAAGTAATACGTGATTGTAAGCTCTGTGTGTTTAGAAGTCAAGTTTGCCCTGTCTGCTCTGCTCTCTCTCTACACTGGTACACACCCTTGAAATTTTGAGTTTGCAGCTGCTCCTAGTCTCAGATTCTCACATGTGGTAGTGTCCTCCAAGTAATACGTGATTGTAAGCTCTGTGTGTTTAGAAGTCAAGTTTGCCCCGTCTGCTCTGCTCTCTCTTAAAACTGGTACACACCTTGAAATTTTGAGTTTGCAGCTGCTCCTAGTCTCAGATTCTCACATGTGGTAGTGTCCTCCAAGTAATACACGATTGTAAGCTCTGTGTGTTTAGAAGTCAAGTTTGCCCTGACTGCTCTGCTCTCTCTCTCTACACTTGTACATACCCTTGAGATAGTGTTTTCAGCTGCTCCTAGTTCAGATTCTCTTATGTGGGTGTATCCTCCTAATAACATACTGGATGTGACCTTTGTGTGTTTTTAAGTCAAGAATTTGCCAGTGCTCTGCTCTCTCTAAAGAGCCTTGAAATTGAGTTTGCAGCTGCTCCTAGTCTCAGATTCTCACATGTGGTAGTGTCCTCCCAGTAATATGTGCTTAATGTAAGCTCTGTGTGTTTAGAAGTCGAGTTTGCCCTGACTGCTCTGCTCTCTCTATACACTGGTACACACCCTTGAAATTTTGAGTTTGCAGCTGCTCCTAGTCTCAGATTCTCACATGTGGTAGTGTCCTCCCAGTAATATGTGCTTAATGTAAGCTCTGTGTGTTTAGAAGTCGAGTTTGCCCTGACTGCTCTGCTCTCTCTATACACTGGTACACACCCTTGAAATTTTGAGTTTGCAGCTGCTCCTAGTCTCAGATTCTCACATGTGGCTTTGTTCTCCCAGTAAAACATGCTGAATGTAAGCTCTTTGTGTTTAGAAGTCAAGAATTTGCCATGAGTGCTCTGCTTTCTCTCTACACTGGTACACACCCTTGAGATAGTGTTTTCAGCTGCTCCTAGTTCAGATTCTCTTATGTGGGGTTCCCCTACATGAAACATACTGGATGTGACCTTTGTGTGTTTTGAAGTCAAGAATTTGCCATAAGTGCTCTACTTTCTCTCTACACTGGTACACACTCTTGAGATATTGTGTTTTCAGCTGCTCCTAGTTCAGATTCTCTCAGGGCTGGGACAGGGTGGTATTCTGGTGCCCTAGGCAAACAAGGCACAAAGCGCCCCTAAATGGAAAACTCAGCCCACGCCATGCCTTTTTGCTCCCCCTTTTCTGCCTGGGATGAAGTGGCGCCCTAGGCAGTCACCTACCTTCACCTACCCATTGTCCCGGCCCTGGATTTTCTTATGTGGGGTTGTCCTCCCAATAACATACTGTATGTGACCTCTGTGTGTTTTGAAGTCAAGAATTTGCCATGAGTGCTCTGCTTTCTCTCTACACTTGTACACTGCCTTGTGATATTGTGTTTGCAGCTCCTCTTAGTTCATATTCTCTTATGTGGGGTTGTCCTCCCAATAACATACTTGATGTTACCTTTGTGTGTTTTGAAGTCAAGAATTCGTCACAAGTACTCTGCTTTTCCTCTATACTTATACATAGCCTGAACACTTGTATACAGCCTTGAGATACTACGTTTTCAACTGCTTTTATTTCAGATTCCCTCTGAGGGTTGCCTGCCAGTAATACACGCTGGATGTGAGTTCTGTGAGTTTAGAAGTTAAAATTTGGCAGGGTATGCTCTGCTTTCCCTCTACCCTTATACACAACCTTGAGATATTCAGTTTGCAGCTGCTTATAGTTCAGATTTTCTCTTGTGAGGTTGTACTCCCAGTAATAAATACTGGATGTGCGTCTATTAGTAAAGAGTTTGCCATGAGTGCTCTGCTTTCCCTCTGTGCTTGTACACAGCCCTGATATATTGAGTTTGCAGATGTTCCTAGTTCAGATTCTCTATGGAGTTGTTTTTCTAGTAATATATGCTGGATGCGAGCTCTCTGTGCTTCTAGTTCAGATTTTCTCATGTGAGGTTGTCCTCCCAGCAATGAAAGCTGGATGTCAGCATTGTATGTATAGAGTTTGACACAAGTGTTCTGCTTTCTCTCTACACTTGTACACAGTCTAGAGACATTGAGTTTGCAATTGTAATAAATTGTATATTGAAGTTGAATGTAAGGGTTTTTATTTTTTCTCCCCCCCCAAAAAATATGAGTTCTTAATTTTTGGTTGTGAACCTTAATACACTGCTTTCAAAAAATTTAAAATTCTACAAAATGCTTAAAGCTCAAAAGAGAAGTTTTTTTTCATGTTTCAGTAAAAGTTTCACAGTTTTTTGTCTGCAATCTTCATTTTATCATTCATTCACTTTCTGATCCCTTAAAATTCAATTTGTAGCTGCTCCTAGTTTCAGATTTTGTCATACGAGGTGGTGTCCTCCCAGTAATACATGCTGGATGTAAGCTCTGTATGTTTTGGAAGTCAAGAATTTTCAGTGTGTGCTCTGCTCTCCCTCTACACTTGTACACAGTCTTGACATATTGAATTTGTAGCAGATCTTAGTTCAGATTTTCTCATTTGGGGCTGTCCTTCCTTTAATACAGGTTGGATGAGCGCTCTATAGGCGACATGTATGTACGGGGCTGCCCCAGAAGTCTGGCTTCTTTTCAGCCCGAAAATGGCGCAGCCCTGTTAGCTATATTTTTAATCAGGTGCACTCCAATATCAGGCACATTACAGAGAGCGCCCGTGGCACTTTGTAATGCGCCTAAGATGGGGGGGTGTTCTGGAGGCGTCGCACTACAACCGTATGAAGCTACAGATTTCTGACTGTTTATCGACAAATCCAGGAGCATTACTGCTGGAACAGGTAAACCACTTTTAAAGTGGTTTACCTGAGCCTGAAGTGTCACTTTGTAGCTAGAAAGCATCAAATCTATGACCCGCAGTAGAACAGGTTCATAGATTCAGGCGCATTCTACACTAATAATAATAATAATAATAATCTTTATTTCTACAGCGCCAACATATTCCGCAGCACTTTACAAATTCAAGGGTAAACATACAGTCATTACACATTAAAAGTACTTACAAATGAGACACAAGGTGTGAGGGCCCTGCTCGTGAGAGCTTACAATCTATTAGGGTGTTATGGGTGAAACATACGGTAAGAAGTGCCAAGTTTACAACGGGCCGGCCATGTTTCATAAATAGGGGGTGGTTTACATGAAAAATGGATGAACCTGCCACCCAGACTGTACATCTATATACAGCTAAGTGCCTGTGAGTGCCCAAGAGCATGGGAGTGACAGATGTGTGTGATAGCAGTTAGGGATCTTGGTGGGCCAGACCGAGAAGATGTATTTTCAGGGCCCTCTTAAAACTGTGAGGGTTGTGAATGTGCCTGATCGCCCGCGGTAGCATATTCCAGAGAATTGGTGCCGCACGTGTGAAGTCTTGTAGGCGGGCATGGGAGGTTCGGTTGATTGAGGAATGTAGTCTGATATCATCAGCAGAGCGGAGAGAGTGGGTAGGGTGGTAGATAGAGATGAGGGAGGAGATGTAGGGGGTGCAGCACTGTGGAGAGCTTTATGGGTGAGAGTGCTGAGTTTATACTGTATCCTGTACTGGATGGGCAACCAGTGCAGTGACTGACACAGGGTAGAGGCATCAGTATAGCGGCTGGAGAGAAAGACAAGCCTGGCTGATGCATTCTGGACAGATTGGAGAGGGGAGAGTTTGCAGAGAGGGAGACCGATAAGCAGGGAGTTACAGTAGTCAAGACGAGAAAGAATAAGAGCAACAATGAGAGTTTGAGTTGTTTCCACAGTGAGAAATGGACGGATTTTGGAGATATTCTTGAGGTGCAGGTGACAGGAGCGGGCAAGGGATTGGATATATGGGGAGAAGGTCAGATCAGAATCCAATAAAACCCCTAGACAGCGGGCCTGCTGCCTAGGAGAAAGGGTGGGACCACATACAGAAACAGAAATAGCAGGGGGGGGTTGGTTAGTAGATGGCAGAAAGACAAGAAGTTCAGTCTTAGTGAGGTTTAGTTTCAGATGGAGAGAGGACATGATGTCAGAGACAGCGGACAGACAGTCACTGGTGTTTTGTAGCAAGGCTGGAGTGATGTCACGGGAGGAGGTGTATAATTGGGTGTCATCCGCATAGAGATGGTACTGGAAGCCAAATCTACTGATGGTTTGTCCAATGGGGGCTGTGTACAATGAAAAGAGGAGAGGACCTAGAACTGATCCCTGAGGAACCCCAACAGCAAGAAGGAGAGGAGGTAGAACCGGAAAATGAGACACTGAAGGAGCGGTCTGAGAGGTAGGACGAGAACCAAGCGAGAGCGGTGTCCTGGAGGCCAATGGTGCTGAGCATGCTGAGGAGAAGTTGGTGATCCACAGTGTCAAATGCTGCAGAGAGATCCAAGAGAAGCAACAATGAGTAGTTACCCTGAGATTTTGCCGTTACTAATGCGTGCAAAAAAAAATGGCGCATGGGCACCAAAAATAATACATGTCGCCCTATGCATCTAGAATCCTGGAGTTTGAGGTGGCTTCTCTGCTTTCCCTCTACACTTGTACACAGCCAAAGTAATTTTATTCCTGCAAATTGCCTTGTGCATGCTCTCCTCTCTGTCTTCAGGCTGTATAAGCGGATGTTCTGCTACCTTCCTCTGCTACAATTAGGGACTCTGGCCCCAAAATCCTTAGCATGACCAGGTATTGCATGGTTTCCTCTTGTTGATGTTACAATTCAGATTCAGGTTGGGCGCACTTTGTCTCAATCCGAATATTGAGTAACCAATCAGAATCCTGCCAGGCAGACAGGAAAAAGTGTGTCATACACTTTCCTTTGGTTTCCCAACATTCCCTCAGGCTGCTGAGTGTTTGCCCAAAATTCAGGTCGGAACGATTCAGCAACTAATTGGAATTCTGCCAGTTAGAGAGGAACAAGGAAGTGCATAGCTCCAAAATGTAAGGCTAAAAAAAAGCAATAAAAAACAAAACAAAAACAAAAAAAAAAAAACAGATGTCATCCAGTTCGGCCTATGGTCCTACAATGTTGATCCAGAAGAAGTCTTTTAAGGGGTTTTCTCACTACAGAGATTTGCCTTCAACATAAAGGGACAGTTAAATGAAGACTTTTTCTAAATACATTGATCAATAGATTTTACTTAAGTCATAAGAGCATTTTTTATGTGTTCTGAAGTGCACACTGGTTTCTATGATAACCTGCATACCAGACGGATGTCTGTTGTCCGATCAGCCGAGAGCGGGGGCGTCTCTCGTCCGATCAGCCGAGAGCGGGGGCGTCTCTCGTCCGATCCGCCGAGAGCGGGGGCGTCGGTCGTCCGATCAGCCGAGAGCGGGGGCGTCGGTCGTCCGATCCGCCGAGAGCGGGGGCGTCTCTCGTCCGATCCGCCGAGAGCGGAGGCGCCTCTCGTCCTATCCGCCGAGAGCGGAGGCGTCTCTCGTCCTATCTGCTGAGAGCGGGGGCGTCTCTCGTCCGATCCGCCGAGAGCGGGGGCGTCTCTCGTCCGATCCGCCGAGAGCGGGGGCGTCGGTCGTCCGATCCGCCGAGAGCGGGGGCGTCTCTCGTTCGATCCGCCGAGAGTGGGGGCGTTGGTCGTCCGATCCGCCGAGAGCGGGGGCGTCTCTTGTCCGATCCGCCGAGAGCGGAAGGGAGTGAGGTCCCCCCACTGACTGACTGAGATCTAAGTAAACTCAGTAAGCTCAAGTGCCCTCTATTGGATGTAACAAATCCTCAATTTGCTTTTGACCCACTGGATCTTTGGAAAGCAAGAAGGGATATTTAGCCAAGCCGGCATCACCCATCTGTAGACAGCTATTTCGGGGTGTTTGCCCCTCATCAGTACAGAGCAGAGCGATGCTGGCTTGGCTGAGTGGGAGGCAATGAGTGGCTCAGAAAGGGAAGATCTCTCCCTACGGAGAGCGCCTATATAGGCGTGTGGAGATCCGAAATTGCTTTTTGCACTCCCATGACATTTTCATTACTGCTCGCACATTCCTGTCACGGTCCTTATAGAACATGTCATACAAACATTTCTATTGAGCCTTGGCTCTAAATATTCCTAACTGGATTTAACATAAAGTCATGTAAATCTTAAGAAACAAGGTCTGTCAAAAACCCATAAAATGCAAAACCTAAAAATGAAATATTCTTCCATTGGATGGAGACGGAATATCTAGAGAGCGGCCATAAATCCTCCTCTCTGCCAGGATATGGAAAGGCCGTTCACCATTGTGCACCAGGTCCAGGCTCTGTAACATTTGCTCCTGTATTATTTATGGCCATTTGCACAAGTCATTTCTGTTACATTATAAGCATTGTATATCCCATATTAAAGAGAACCTGTTGGAAGATTTATGTTGTGAAAACCATAGGTAGCAGGAAATCCTGATGGGCGCCCTTCTTAGAAACAACTATTTTTTACTCCGATATGCTGCACATTTAAAAAAAAAAAATGAAGTTAAAGGCATTGTATCATTACATTAAATGGTCTTCAGAATAAGGGACAGTGAAAACAAGCAACTTTGCAATTGGATGTCATTAGTAAAGCTGTCTTGTGTTCACAGTCTCCCTTATCTTCTGTTTCTGTAATCACAGTTCCCCAGTGCCGGTCGGATTCCTTCACGGGAGCGAGCATTCCTGCCTCTCTCATTCAAAGTAAGGGACCGGCACAATTTCACTCTGCACAGCTGGAAGAAACACAATAATACTGCAGGGCTTCTACAATCAGAAAACAGCAGAATTGTGTGTTGGTGCCTAATGCAAACATAGAAGGAGCATTAGGCTCTCGCTCTCACTCAAAGTAAGGGACCGACAGCAATTTCACTTTGCACAGCCGGAAGAAACACAATAATACTGCAGGGCTTCTACAATCAGAAAACAGCAGAATTGTGCGTTGGTGCCTAACGCAAACATAGAAGGAGCATTAGGCTCTCTCTCTCAAAGTAAGGGACCGACAGCAATTTCACTTTGCACAGCCGGAAGAAACACGATAATACTGCAGGGCTTCTACAATCAGAAAACAGCAGAATTGTGCCTCGATGCCTAAATGCTCCTGCGTGTAAACATAGAAGGGAGATCTGTGCTGCTCTGGATGAGTTCATAGAAGACTGAATTCAATTGTAACAAACCTTCAGCTGTGAGAGGAGAGGAGATCAGTTCTCTGAGTTCATAGAAGACTTTCTAGACTGAATGCAGGCCTGTGGTATGTAAACAGCTCTTACAAAATAAGACTGCATTGGGAGAACGACACAGTGACAAAGAGGGGGAGGGAGAGCACACTGACTCCGGAGCAAGCATGAATAGTAGAGATGGGCGAATTTCTCAAAAATTCGATTCGGTCACTTCGCCGAATTTTCCGACAAAATTCGTTTCGTTCCGAATTACTTCGGCACGAAACGCGTTAAAAAAGCAGCTATTTACAGGCTGCACAGAGCCGGGCAGGGTGCTGTAGAACTTTTGTGCCATGCTTAAATATGCAGAGGGAGCTTGGTTTGGTCTTCATACAATGTTGTGTTTTAGTATGACATGCACATGACTGCCGCCGCTCTTAGAATCGCTTCACTATAAAATTCCCTGGGCACTTAAGAGGGCAAAACGGACTAAAAAACTCAAGCAGGAATGTAGCCTGATAAAGTCATGGCAGCGACAGCTGGAAAAAAACAAGCTGAGAGCTCAGGTGGCAACATCAGTGACACAGTGTGGAGGGCACGGCAGCAGCAGCATGAGGTCAGGCAGTGGCACAATGACAATCTGGAGGTGGCAAAACAGGAGGAAGCCACAGAGTGGCACAATGACTGAGAGCGAAGGTCACGGCGGCAGCAGCATGAGGTCAGACAGTGGCACAATGACACAGTGTGGAGGACACGGCAGCAGCCACAGCAGCAACATGAGGTCAGGCAGTGGCACAATGAAATTCTGGAGGTGGCAAAAAAAAGGAGTAGGCCACAGAGTGGCTCAATGACAGAGATTTGAGGTGACGGCGGCAGGAGCAACAGCATGAGGTCAGAGAGTGGCACAATGACACAGTGTGGAGGGTGACCGCAGCAGCAACAGCAGCAGCAGCATAGGTCATAGAGTGGCACAATGAACAGAGTGTTGAGGTGGGTGGCAATACCAGTCCCTGTAAAGATGGTGGTAGGCAGATGGAGAAACTGTCAGCAGATGTGTGGCATCAGGTGGGTGGCAGCATCAGAATAGTGGCTGAGGCAGGTAGTTTGAACTCAGACTGACGCCTAAGGCATTGTTGTGTGGAAATCCGGGCCGATCCATGCCTGATTCATCCTGACAAAGGTCATTCGTTCCACATTTCCCGTGGACAAGCGGGTTCTCGTTGGGGTAACGATGGCCCCCGCCGCACTGAACACCCGCTCTGATGCCACACTACTGGCGGGCAGGACAGCTTCTCCACTGCAAACTCGGCAAGTTGCGGCCACACATCCAGTTTGGCTGCCAGTAGTCCAGCGGAATCTTCTAACTGAGGTGGCGAGTGCTGTCCAAGTAGGCCACACCCTGTTGGTTCAGGGACTGCTCCGGGCCCTGCTGCTGGCGACTGCCCCCCTACTAGGGGGGTGAAGGAAGCTGCTCATCAGTGCTCCAACTTAGGTTACTACTGATGGAGTGGTACTGCTCCCTACCCCCCCCCCCCCACTTCCCCCCAGCAGCGCGGCGTGTACGGGCCTGAGGAACCCCCGGTCAGCCTGTCAGAGGGGGGACGATGCCGCACTAGGAAAAGGGCCCAACTAAACCGGGGGTTTTCCCCTTAGAAATTAGTTTTCCTCCCTCTCAATACGGGGGAAAAAGGCTCCCTTTTTTGGACCGGAAAAGCGAGGGCCCAAATAGGGTGGAGACCCGAAGTCCCCCCTCTTGCCGGTGCTGATATTCGGCTGTACTAGCCAGGAAAATAAGCATGCTGCGGGCCATCTGCAAAAGTGACTCTGAGGGCCCCCTGCCCCCATTTCCACTGTATACTGCCACGGTGCTTGGGGCATCGCCTCGCTTCCTCATCCCCATCACCTCCTCAGCTGCTCCCTGCTCTTCCCCTTGTCACCTGGGTAGAAAATCCACTAATTTCACCAGACAATTTTTCTGCTCCAAGTCCCCTCTCCCCCTCCTTTTTCAGCCCCACCGGACTCATGTGGCCACGAGATGTATCGCCACTCTCCGTCCCCGCCCAGACGATTTTTCAGCTTTCGTTCCAGGACATGAAGCGTGGATACGTTATTCATCCCGTAGTCCCGGCGACTTACAAAATAACGTCGCCCCCTCGAATGGGCCTCAACAAAAGGCAGGTGTCACGCATGAGTGCCCTGGCTGACATCAAAGTTACAAGGGGGTACTTTTGCTGCCCGGATCATCAAAAAATCGTTAATGGCCTTTTTCTGTTCAACAGTCGGGCCAAAAATTGCAGCTGGAATTCCAGCGGGTGGAACATGCATTCAGGTGTTTTGGGGGAAAGGCGTTTGCCCTGCAACTCAGGAGGGTGTTCCCGGTTTGTAGGAAAGGATGAAATGCATCCGTTTCCCGGCCCTTTTTAGAATGTTTGAAGTCGGTGGAAGGGCTTCAGGAACCTTTTTTAAAACCAGATTGAAAACATGCGCCATGCAGGGCGCATGGCCACCCCCTCGGTGCAGCGCAGACACCATGTTCCTCCCATTGCCGTCACCCCTGGTTCCGATTTGCAGTTGGGCGGAGAAAGCCCCCAAACATTTTTTGCTGCATGACGGGAGCAGTTCCCCCCTTGTGACTTCGTTCGCCGAGGCAAGCCAGGGGTAGAAATGCGTGACACGCTGGCCCTACACATGGGTATGATGGAGCAGTCTTGTGGAGGCTGAGATGGTGGTGGTGGTGGAGGAGGAGGAGCAGACATTGGCGCAGGTGCAGCAGTTTGACAACGCGGGGGAAAGCGGCTCTCCTGTCCAAGTTTTTGGTTTTTGGGTGGGCCCGAAGCAATTTACCCAGTGGGCCGTAAAGAAAAGCTGGCCCTGACCATAGTTTCACTCCAGAGTCCGCGCTGCCTGCACCTTGGGAAAAAACCGATAAGTAAGGACTGGCCCACCTTTGTTCATTTTAGAATCTGGTTTCTGCCCCTTTTTGGAAAAGAAATTACGGCTTGGAATCTCCATCTCGGGCCCAAACCATTAGTTCTGAACGGGCAGAGCCACCCTTTGGAAAGGGAGGGGGCTTTCAGCACCAACAACTTGGGGCGGAGC
>JAODAL010066145.1:0-17899 GCA_025379985.1 Phyllomedusa bahiana | reverse complement strand
CATTCAGTTTGAAATATTTGTCTAAAACCGAAAGTAAATCAGCCCCATTTATCTCAATAGAAAATATGCATTGAAAGTTCTTAAAATTTGTGTATTTTGTCGGCATTTTTTTAAACCCTCTTAAAAAACCCTGGAAAATTTTAAAGTCCCAGTGCTGGAAAGAGGGCTTTGCAGCGGATGCTTCGTGACCCCCTTTTACACACCCGGTGGGGGGACGCTGCAAAGGCAGCTAACACCCGCCAGGGATTGTGCCGACGCCCCCTATGCTTTTTAAAACCCCTTTGCTGCGGAAAACTGATGAATGGAAACGTGCCCGGAAAAATTTTTCCTCACTCCTTTTGGGGGGCCCCGGCAGAAAAGATCACGAGGCCCAGATTAAAAAAAATTTGGAGGCTGGAAACCGGGGCAAAGGGGCCTCCATCGGGGGCCATGTTTTTTTTTTTGTTTTACTTCCTGCCCTGGCAGGAAGTGGGAAAGGCCCCATTTTGTAAAAAACCTAAGGGCCATTGTCTAAAATAAATTAAATCTTTAAATGATCGCGCCTCTGTGGTCAAGAAACTTTAGGGGACTTGTTTAAAGGAGAAAATAAAGGCCCTGTCTACGTAGATGGAAAAAAAAAAAATTGTTATGACTCTTGGAAAGCCAGGAGGCAAAAACGAATGTGTCAAACAAAAAACTTAAAAAACCCTTAAGGGGGGTTTAAAAGAAAAAAAAAAAATTGAAAAATTTTAATTCTTTGTTGCTTCCACTAGAAAATTTATTGGGAGGCAGTGAGGGGGGGCTAAAAATTTGTTTTTCAAGTGTCAAAAAAACTTTTGTTTGTCGTTTTAAAAAGGGGAATCCGAACCCAAAAACCCCTTTTTAAAAAAGATTGGGTTTTTTTTTTTCTGCAAAAATTTCCAAATGGGGAAAAAAATAAAAAATCCACGGAAAGTATTACAAAAAAAAACCAAAATTCGTCTGACACAGTTTTCATTGGTAGAATCAGACGAGTAAATTTTACTCATCGTCTGAACGTATGCGTACAATTTGCCAATAGGATATCTGGGGATGTATTTTCTAAATTAGACAAGCACTTCGACAGCTCTAATAATTTTCAAGCTCTTTTGCTAATTGCTAATTTTGATTAAAGTCAGAAAGGGGGCATTCCCTTCTGCATTGAAAACCCCCTTTTTATGGATTTTGGGGGTTTTAAACCCTTTCCGGGCCACAAAAGGGGACGGTTATCTTAAGGGGCTGTTTCTATCTCATAGAACTGACAAGGCCCAAATTTTAAACAAAAAATTGTGTCTCTAAATAAAATAAATAGAATTATGTTCCAATATACAGATTTTATTCTATATGCTCCTCGCTGATGTAAACAGTTACTATAGGTCTGACGTGACACTTGGTTGCCTCTTACCTCTCTTAAACGTGTGTGGCAATCATCCCCGGGTTTGCGGGTTCTGGTTCTAGCCCCTGGAAAGGGGCCACAAAAGAAGGGGAAATGGTGCAGAGCCGCGCTATTGGTGCTATCAGAACCAGATGGGCCGATGCTACCCTGGGATACCAAACTCCGGGTCGCTGCTCTGTTCCTGTTACCAACTTCCTATTTCTCCCTGCCCAATAGTCCTTTCAAAAGAGAGAAGTGGGGGCGCTATGTTTGGGTTTCTTTTATATTTAAAAATATGAAATTGGGGTAAGCTTGTGATTCAGGGTTATTCCATAAATCTTAATGGAATTTCGGCACTGGGTATCTGACTAATCTCCTTTGATGCTTTGCCTCTTGGAGCAAATTTCGACATTGGCCCTGGGGAAAGTGGCAAGGGGGGGCCCAATGAAATTTAAATTTAAAAAAACCCTTTGAGGCTCAACTCCCTGCTAAGTGTGGCTTCCTCTGCACCAAATGGCTGACTGATCTAGTGAGCAAGTGATTTCCTGGCATATCAGATTTCGAGGGAGTCCTGTTTCATGCGACTGTGGGGGGGAAAAAAAAAGAATTTTTGGGATGCAAATTTCAAGGGTCTAGAGGGTGGGTTTCACGGACAGAGATAGGGGTTCCCCCAAAATCACCGCAAGCAATGGGGTAAGCCCCCACCAGGGAGGGAATTAAGTAAACACCCCCGTTTTCACCAGAGCCCGCCACAAAGGGGGGGTGGATTGGGTGCGGCGGGGGGAAAATACCAGGTTTGCTTCCATGACGTGACCCGTTTTTGCAGTGGCGCCAAGGGTAAAGGGGTTGGTAATAATACCCCAGGGCTTAGAGTAATGGGGGCGGCAAATTGGTCAGGACGGCGGGAGAGGTTCGTGGTCGAGGGCCGGGAAATGGGGCGGTTTGGGGAAACCCGGGAAAACAGACCCCAGGGGCTCAAAGGAAAGCTTTCTCTATTGGCAAATGGCCCCTAAAAATCCGGCACAAAAACTTTTGGAAGGGGGGCCCGGCTTTAAAAAAGGGCCAGCGGGCTGGCAATACCCAACTTTCCCGGGGGTGGGCCCCCTTTTAAATTTTCACAGGAAACCGCGTGCGGCCCCGGGAGGTTTGGGGAAAGGGGACGCGGGTTTACTGGAGCTGCAGAGGAAACCGGCCGGGGAAGTAGGCAGGGGGGCTGGCCGGGAGAAGGGGGTAGCGTGCCCGCTGCCCGAAAATGGGGGAAAACGGTTTCCGGTCGTGGAGGGGGGAAAACCGGGGGTGCCCGGGACGGGGTTCACAGGTCCACCTGTGACAGTGATTTTAGTCCTTTTCCTCACAAGTATCAACAATTTTGTCCACGTGTGTCTCTATGTACAAGTAGTCCCCGACTTACGTCGTTCCGACTTACGTCTGTCCCCTAGTTACGAACGAGGACTATCGGAATGACGCAAACCTGGCACTGACAGGGACAATTCAGCTGTACGCGACTCCTCTGGGAGTCGCGTACAGCTGAATCCCAAGTACCTGACAGCGTCCGGGCGCTGCTGTAGCTCGGGCGCTTTCAGCGATTTGTGCAGCTGTATGCGACTCCTGGGAGCGCATACAGCTTACTCTCCAGTCCCCGTCGGCATTGCCACGGCCCGGGCACTGGCGGGGATCGCTTCGGCTGTATGTGACTCCTCCCGGAGCACATACAGCGGAAGACTCTATTGCGCAGCAGAGAGCGAGCGCTCCCTGGGCCACAATAGAACTCCGGAAGGCCGCAGACCTGCGACGATGTCATCACACTGCCTGTGCCAGAAGACGGAGCCCGAGGTAAGCCTCGGAGCGGCGGGGGAGTGAGGTGAGTATTTGTATTTTTTTTAATAAGCCTGTCTGTACCTGCCCATGAGGGGACCTATACCTGCCTATTATTGCCTCTACCTGCTATAAGGGGAAATTATACTGCCTATTTTTGCCCCTACCTGCCCATAAGGGGACCTATCATGCCTATTATTGCCTCTACCTGCCTATAAGGGGACCTATACCTGCCTATTGCCTATACCTGCCTATTATTGCCTCTGCCTGCCTATGAGGGAACATATACCTGCCTATTATTGCCTATAAATGCCTCTACCTGCCTATTATTGCCTATACCTGCCTATTATTGCCTATATCTGCCTATGAGCAGACATATACCTGCCTATACCTGCTATGGGGAACATGTACCTGCCTATACCTGCTATGGGGGACATACACCTGCCTATAATTACACACCATACATATACACCATACATGTACTATATATATTGGTTCCGACTTACATACAAATACAACTTAAGAACGAACCTACAGTTCCTTAAAGGGGTTGTCTCGCTACAAAGAATAGCTTTCAAATTGTAGGGAACACAAAATAAGACATTTCCAAATATATTGCTTTGTTCCTCTATTTTCCTAAGGAGATACAAGTGAATTTATGACCTCCCTGGCTATTCAGTTCCCTCAGTAAGACCTGTAAACAATTCTCCCCTGCTGTTTGTTCAATGAGATAACAGTGAGTGAAGTCATCACACAGGCAGTGTCCTGTGCTGTCAGCAGTAAAAAGCTTGATTTATGTAAAATAAACAGAACTGTAATTAGGGCTTTTGTTTTGGGGATCAGATAAGAAGTCCTGTTAGTAGTTTGAGAAGCTAATCTGATCTAATTAGCATCTGAAAGCACAGCACAGCACAGAGCTGTACAAGCATGGAACTTATGCAAATGAGTCAGTCTGAACCAGGAAGTGACAGAGTATTTCATTCATGCATTCTCTGAAACTCTGAAGGGAGACAACTCCTTTAATCTTATGTAACCCAGGGACTGCCTGTATAGGTTTTACCTTACATTGTAATCTTTTCAGTGAAGTATTCTCTACAGAAAAGGAAGTGTCAGCCTATTATCATGCTTAGTGGTCACTACAGGATTTCTTTTTAAATACAGACATTGACAAATAATTTAAATAAAAACTTGATTGAAACAATAGGTCATTTTCTGATGACACATTCCCTGTATGCTTTTGCCAAAATGATGACATAGGCAGTTAGCTGTTAAAAACAAGTGAATCTATAAGGAAATGAAACTTCCTGTTGAAGAAATGGAGCCTCGCCTAACAGATGAGCACATGGAGGAAAAAAGTAAGTATTATAGTAGTCTATGTGATAGTGAGCTGGTGGTAGATCAATAGCATAAGAATTGCCTATTATGATCTCAGATTTATAAAAGTTTTGTTTAAAGGGGAATATACAGTACTGACTGGCGGGGGTTTGGAAGGCAACAAACGAAATGTACTTGGTGCTGCATTCACTTCCTATTAAACTAAAAACTATGGAAATGAAAGTGTTCATTTAATAGATTTTGCTGCAGTTTTACTCATAAAAAGAAGATGACTGCTGTGAACAATAATTTTTTTTCTTCAACAGAAGGATTTTTCTTTATCATAAATGGTCTTGCTGCTGGAGCTCCTGCAATGATCCAATGTAATATGTGGTACAATCCAATAGGAAAAGAATGTACCCTGCTTCTCCATAGAGATTAATGCAGGGTTGAACAGTCCCACCAGAGTACCAGAGGATCTTCCAGTGGGCCTCTACTGCAGTTGACTTTAGGGTAGTCAACAGATACCCTATTAAATTCTAAATATGTGCAATAATTACCTTAAAGTGAACATGCACACGTCCCATATGGATTGAGGGTGGACCCTTAAAAAATGTCCTGTATTGGGCCCAAAAAGTAGAGTCTAAGATTGGGTGAAAGAGTGTTGCACATAGCACATTACACAAACATACCCTAAGACATTATGGGAAAGGAGCTGAGAAGCTCAAGTGCCCTCTATTGGATGTAACAAATCCTCAATTTGCTTTTGACCCACATAGTCTTGAGAAAGCAAAAGGGATATTAGCTAAGCCAGTATCACTCATCTGCATACAGCGCTATTTCGGGGTTTTGCCCTTCAACAGTGCAGAGTAGAGTTATATTGGCTGGCTGGGTGGGAGGCAATGAGTGAAGCCAATACTGGCTTGGCTAATATCCCTTTTGCTTTATCAAGACTCAGTGGGTCAAAAGCAAATTGAGGATTTGTTACATCCAATAGAGGGTGCTTGAGCTTCTCAGCTCCTTTCCCATAATGTCTTGTGATATGCAGATGCTTAGTAGAGGGCAAAAAGGCAACTCAAAACTCAACATACCGTATGGTGCTCTCCCCAAGGATAGATGTTCCCCTTTCTGAGCCACTCATTGCCTCCCACCCAGCCAGCCAGCATCATTCTGCTTTTGCATGAAACAGCGCTGGATGCAGATGTGATAAAACATACCCCAGTCATACTTGCCATCTTATGAAAATTGTCTTCAGACAAATTCACACACTGCAGAATTTTATTTGCAAGCTATGTCCCATTTTACAGACCACACTTCCACTTTTTGCTGGCCCTTCCACAAACGGATAAACTCAAATGCCTGTCCCAGACTTGACACATGTTGCCTCCAGTGAAATGGGAAAAAAACACAAGTGTGCCATTTTTTTGGAGGTTACATTTTAATGGAATAAACTGTACCGTAGAAATAACAATTCAGTATGATTCTAATTAATTTCTTTTCTTTGTTTTGCATCACAGTAAGGGCTTGTCCCCACGGCAGCGTTGCTTGTCGGTTTTTCAGACTGCCTGAAAACCGACAAGCAACGCTCCCCCATAGACTGATAGGAAAAATCATATTTTCCGCCGGAAAGTTTTTTAGTCTGAAAAACTTAAAACATGTTCATTTTTCCGCCCAGTTTTTGGGCAGAACATGAACATGTGGGTGCAAAGGGGGATGGCTTGAATCTGCAAACCGTGGACAAAGCTGTCCCCCTACGTGCCAAAAAAAGACCAAATACTGGTCGGTATTTCCGACCGGTATTTGGTCTTTACCGTGTAACGCACCCTAACTTTTTCTATTCCGTCTACGGACGTATGTGATGCTCGTTGTTTTTTTGGAGACTCAAGTGTGGTTTTCATCGGTACCATTTTCGGATACCTGCTACTTTTTTTTTATCACTTTTTATTCCAATTTTTGGGTAGATTGACTACATTTTTTATGCTGTTCATTGTGCAAAATAAATAAGGTTATGTATTAACAGATTGAACTTTTACAGAGGCGATACCAACTATGTTTAATTTTTTATGTTTTTTTTCTTTTTAACACAGGAAAAGTTTTTTTCTCTTTTAGTTTTTGTATCACTTTAAAATGTTTTAAAAATGTTTTTACTTGTAATTTTAGTCCACTTAAGGTGCTTGACCGTAAGGAGGCGTGATTACTTGTATACTATTTTGCAATACTAATGTATTGCAGAATAATATGCAATAACAGCTCTCTTACTACTGACTGCCTCAGTCAGGCTGTAGTGAGGCAGTAAGATGGCAGGTCTGACGCCCCATCCTCCTTCATAACTGCCTACTATGTCTACTTAGACCACGGCATCTAAGAAGAAAAACAGCTATTGGATTGGAGTTATCTTGGCCACTGAAAGCAGGAGCTTGTTATAACTGTTGACATTTGACATGTACGGACTGCACTAAGCTCATGAGGCCACTTATGGTTCTCCCGTCCTGGGAATTGTGAGGTGGTGCCCTAGGTGGTTGCTTTCATCTGCCTACTTATCTTCCCAGCCCTGTCAGCACATACGTCAACTGGGCACAGTGAAAATACTTTAGAGAATAACTAGAATTCATAGAGCCCCACAGTAAATTGAAATAAGACTAGCAATAGCAGCTGGAACTTCAGCATAAGTAGCAATGATTAATAAGTATGGAGTAAGTATGGATAGCAATATCATATATCAGACAATCTACATAGTAGTGCTAGATAGCAGAAAGCCAAATGACTTTTCCATTTCAACCTCTGGACCAGATAGTATCTGTTACGGCTAAGTTATGTTCAGTATGCATGTGATCAAAACATATGTATGTTTTACCTAACATAGGCCTTTGATGCACCTTCAACGTGCTCTCTTTTCTACATAACTACCCGGCACCACTGTTAGATTTCAGCTATGACTGGTAATGCAGCGTTATCAAAGACCATCTGAGAATAAGTTCCTGTGGCCTGGCTGGCCTAGGGAGAGGAATGGGAAATACACATGAGTGAAAATGTGCATCTCCACTATCCCGGTCACAGACAATCTCAAAGTAACACTGCATTACCGGTCAACACTAAAGGCACACAGTGGTGGTCAGTAACCAAGGAGACAAGAGAGCAAATTGAAGGTCAATAAAGGCCAATATTAGGTAAAGCATACATATTTTTTAATAACATGCATTCTAAAAAATTGCTTACGTTACAATAATTGGCCATTCCAGGAGCACTTTCTGTGATGGGAATCCCTCTTTAAGCCTAGTGGTAGAGCTCCATTCTCAGTTAATTTCATGCCCATCTTCACTTCAAAAATCCCCTGCACTGCACAAGAGTGAAAACTTGGGCCACAGTTAAATTTAAATTAGGCTGTTACAGTGGCTCCTAAAGCAGTTTTTTACCCTCCAGAGCATATGATACATTTCACTGACCTGTGAAATTGTGTGACTTCAGGGAAGTTGAGACTCGAAGTAAAACTGTGACTCCAGGGGTGTTTCCTAAAGTCAAACAGGGGATGGTGGAGTCCAGCACCACTGTTGCCCTGTGTGATAGAAAACCTGAAATACACTACTCATAAACAGGGATATTTGGCAGTTGGTTAAAATATCAGGATGAACATAAAAGTTAAGACCATCTGTTAACTTTAGAATGCACATGTCCAACTGTTTAGTGTTTCTGTATTTTTTGCACAACTTGCTGATCTCAAACAAGGAGCTTAATGGAAAAATTCCCAAAAGGGGTTTGATCCTTGAATCACCCAATAAATTTAGGGGATCAATTTGAATTGGGATTTAAACAGTCCTGCTCATCATGCTGTTCACATTTTGGCATAATGAGACCAAGACAACACCTTACAATTGATGCACAGCACCTTGTCATTGCGAGGCTTACAGCAGGATGCTCTCAGATGGAAGTGGCCTCTGAGCTTAGTGTCAGTGTTATCAGCAGGTTGCAAGAGAGATACAGAGAGACTGGAAGAGTCACAGAAAGAAGTTGATGTCCTTTGGCTCCAAAACACACTGATGACAACTTAATTGTTGAGAGGCAACGAAGTGTCACGTCAGACCATTTGTAACTGTTTACATCAGTGTGGTCTGCATATCATTTGATTGCACAGTGTGGTCACTCTAGTCAAACAAAGGTCTGTTTATGTAAGAAGCTACAATGTACAGTATCTCACAAAAGTGAGTACATCCCTCACTTTCTTGTACATAGTGTACTATTTCTTTTCATGGGACAACACTGAAGATATGACACATTGATACAATGTAAAGTAGTCAGTGTTCAGCTTGTATGACAGTGTAAATTTGATATGCCCTCAAAATAACACACAGCCATCAATGTCTAAACCGCTGACAACAAAAGTGAGTACATCCCTAAGTGAAAATGGACAAATTGTGCTCTCATTAGTTTTGCAAGGTCTCAGGGGTGATTTGGGAGCAGGTGGATTACATTTAGTGGTATCGCTTTCACACACTCTCATACTGGTCACTGGAAGTTCAACATGGCATCACATGGCAAAGAACTCTCTAAGGCCTCGTTCACACGGCTTATTTGGGCACGGATTGGCGCCGTACTGCGCGCCGGATTTGTGCTGCAGTACGGCGCCAATCCGTCGGAGTAATTAACGGATAAATCCCACAGTTCTAATAGTGAACAGTGGATTCCGTCTCTCCTCCCCGCCTCGGCGAATCCGCCGCGGGGGGGAGAAAGTGACATGCACATTATTTACGAAGCGGACGCGCCGTTAAACAATGCTTGTCTATGGGGGGGGGGGAGCGGCGCCCCCGCCACGCTCCGGCCCCGCCCCCATCCCGCCACTTATTCACGGCGGATTTGTGAGCGCAATCCGTCGGGAATAAGCCGTGTGAACGAGGCCTTAGGGTCTGAAAAAAAGAAATGTTGTTCTAGATGAAAATAACCCTAGTCTATAAGAATATTGCCAACACCCTGAAACTGAGCTGCAGCATGATGGCCGAGACCATACAGCGGTTTAACAAGGCAGGTTCCACTCAGAACAGGCCTCGCCATGGTCGACCAAACAAGTTTAATGCACAAATGCCAAAGACTGTCTTTTCAAAATAAACATATGAGAGCTGCCAGTATTGCTGAAGAGGTTAAAGGAGTAGGGGTGGGGTCGGGCTGTCTATACTCAGACCATATGCTGCACACTGCATCAAATTGGTCTGCATGGCTGTCATCCCAGAAGGAAGCATATTCTTAACCTCTAACCAACATCAGGCATACAGTGGAGAAAAAAAAAATATTAGTCAAACCACCAATTGTGCAAGTTCTCCCACTTAAAAAGAAGAGAGAGGCCTGTACAGTAATTGACATCATAGGTAGACCTCAACTATGAGCAACAAAATGAGAAAACAAGTCCAGAACATCACATTGTCTGATTAGGAAAGAATTTATTTGCAAATTATGGTGAAAAATAAGTATTTGGTCACCTACAAAAAAAGCAAGATTTTTGGCTCTCACAGACCGGTAACTTTCTTCTCTAAGAGGGTCCTCTGTCCCTCACTCATTACCTGTAGTAATGGCACCTGTTTGAACTTGTTATCGGTATTAACTACACCTGTCCACAACCTCAAACAGTCACACTCCAAACTCCACAACGGTGAAGACAGGGCAAGCAGCTTGGTGTGAATAAATCAACTGTGGGAGCAATAATTAGAAAATGGAAGACATACAAGACCATTGATGGTGGGGTCAAAATGATCACAAGAACGGTGAGCAAAAATCCCAGAACCACACGGGGGGACCCAGTGAATGACCTGCAAGAGAGCTGGGACCAACGTAACAAAGGCAAACCCTCAGTAAAACCCCACATACCGCCCGGGATAGATCCTGCAGTGCCAGACTGTCCCCCTCTTAAAACCAGTACATGTCCCCGGCCCTTCTGAAATTTGTAGGGCATTTGTGATCCGAAGAATATTGGGGAATGTTTATGGGCGATGAAAATTTAAAATAGAATTTTTGGTAAAACACAACGACCTGTTTGGAAGAAGGGGTATGCTGAGTTGTCCAAAAAACCATACCACTATGCAGATGGGTTGGGGAACATCATGATTTGGGGGTGTTTTTCCCCGCAAAAAGGACCAGGGGGGATGACCCCTGTAATAAAAAAATGAATGGGGTCATGTATTGAGGTTTTTAGTGCAAACCCCTTCCATTTGAAGGGCATTGAAGTGAAAAGTGGTGGTATTTCACTGACAATGATCCCAAGACCCGCCCGGGCAACAAAGGAGTGGTTCGGGAAGAAGCATTTCAAGGTCCTGGAAAGGCCTAGCCATCTCCAGTCTCAAAACCCCCAAAAAAACCTTTGGAGGGGGTTGAAAATTCGGTTGCCAGTAACCCCCAAAAAATCACTGCTCTGAGGAGATCGCATGGGGAATTGGCCAAATACCCGCAAAAAGTGTGTGCCAACCCTTTTTAAGACAGAAAACGTTTGACCTCTGTCATTTCCAAAAAGGATATTAACAATAAGTTTTGGAAATTTAAGTTTTATTGACCAAATACTTTATTTTCCACCTAATTTGCAAATAAATTCTTTCCAGATCAGACAATGTGTTTTTAGGGATTTGTTTTCTCATTTTGTCTCTCATAGTTGAAGTCGACCTATGATGTCAGTTACAGGCCTCTCTTATCTTTTTAAGTGAAGAATTGCACAATTGGTGGCTGACTAAATACTTTTTTCCCCACTGTATGTGTACCTCCTAATGCGGGTAATGGGCTTTGTAATGGGATCACAGCGCGATCCTTTTTACACAGCCCGGGTGTTAGCTGCAAATTTGCGCTAAACCCGTGGGTTACAGCTGGTTGGTCCGCACTTTTTAAACCCTGTTTAGCCCCTTAGAAAGATGGCTGCGGCATCTAAATCAATGAGAAATGGTGCCGCGCACCTTTCCTCACTCCGATCAGGACCCCAAAGAAAAATCACGGCCCCTTTATTTAACAGGGCACTGGAAGACCGGATGTTTTTGTTTTAAACTTTTTCCCAGGCGGAAGTAGTAAAAAACCGCCATTTAGTCTGCTAATTCATTGAATTACAATGCACTAATATGTAAAAATGATTACGTCCCCTCGTGGTGAAGTAACAAAAAGTGTAAAATTAAATTTTAAAAAATTAAAAGTTCAAATCACCCCCTTTTTTGCCATTTTACAAATAAAAAAATAAAATAAAAAAGTTACACATATTAGGTATTACCGCATCCAAAAAATTCCATCTTTAAAAAAAAATTTCATTTTATTATGTGAATCCTTTAAAAGAAAAAAATGTAAACGGAAAAATTGGGTATTTTGGGTCATTTCACTTCTCCTAAAAATTTAAATAAATTTAATCAAAAAAGTCATGTGTATTCCAAACTGTTAGCAATAAAAAGTGCACTTCAGCCTTCAAAAAAATGCCCCTCACTCAAGCCTGTGGGTGTTAGTAAAAAAAAAAGTTAATGGCTGCGGCGCAAATTTCAAAAATAGAAAATGTGTGGATTTTTTTTTTTTTACCAAAACAAAAACGGAAACCTGAATGTTCCTATTGGCGGGGGGTATCAACCTTTGAATCAGAAAAACACATTTTTTTTTACCGAAGATGATGTTCATAAAAACAAAAACTCCCCCCAAAATGGCGAAAGTTATTTTTTTTCACATTTTGTATTAATAGTTGCACTTCCTATTCTTTAGAAAAGAAAAAAACTTTTTCATCAGTTTTTTTTTTTTTCTCTTTTTTTTCATTAAGGTTAAAATTACATTTGAAAGGTGAAAAAAATTTGTTTATTGATAAAAAAAAGGAAAATCCACCCTATTCACAGGAGAAGTCAAAAACCAGCCCCCCCTCTCCTCCTCCCTGCAAATGATTTTTCCCAGGTACAGGCAGCAAAACCCCTTAACGACCTTAGACTATCATAGTCCAGGTGTTTGGGGGTTTAAAGCCCCGGGACGTATGGATAGCCCTGAGGATCGCGCGAATTAAAGCAGAGTTCGCGCGATCGGCGGGGGGGTGTCATGTTTTTTTCAGCGACACCCCGCAGCGGGCCCGACCCGGATCGCCCCCGGGGGGGAGGGGGGGGGGGTTAACCCCTTAAAATTATCGCGATGACGGGTCGCAATAAAAAGGGAGACCAGGAGGGATCGCTTCTCCTGCGTTCGTCGGCGGCGACGCACGGATGGGGGCGTCCGTGGGGTCCTGCCCCCCACAGACCACGGAAAGGGCAGGAATGCCTTTTCCGGGTTGTCTGTGAGTCACGACGCCCCCGTGCCTTGGGTGTCCCGGGCTCGGATGCAGTTGCCCTAGGAACCATTATAGAAACAAGCTATGCCTGATTCCTATTAAAAGAAATTAAAGATCTCTCATTAAAATCCCCTATGGGGAAAAAGTAAAAAAAAAAAGGTAAAAAAAAAGGAAAAAAGAAAAAAAAAAGTGAAAAACAAGAAAACAAAACAGAAAAAAAAAATAAAAATATAAAAGCCCCCTTTTTCCCCCCTTTTCAAACGCCAATCGCCCAAAAAAGATCAAAAAAAATTAAAGACCCTTTTTTTGGGGTTCCCCCGGGCATAACACCTCCCTATACATCTGTCTGTTAATTAACCGACGGGAACCCCGTAAAAAAAAAAAAAAAAAACAACACGAAAAAGATTTTTTTCATCCGCAGCACATAAAAATGGAAAAAAAGCGATAAAAAAATGCTGGGGAAACGCCAAATTTGGTAAAAATTTAAAAACGTCAGTTCATCCCCCCAAAAAAAGTTTTATAAAATTGTTTACGGAAAAATAAAAAATGTATAGCTTCGGAAAAAAAGGATGCATAAATATTGTTTTACCACTAAAAACCTTTTTTTTTTTTTTTAAAGTGCTTAACATAAAAAAAACTTAAAATGGGAAAACCTAAACGTAGGAAAAAGATAAGCTAACTTATCCGGATATGCACGGTGAGCCCTGTTAAAAATAAAAATAAAAAAAAACTCCCTTTGGTTTTCATATTTTCTTCACCCTGGCCTCCAAAAAAATGGGGTTTAAAAAGGGGATCAAAAAAAACCCTTTTCCCCCAAAAAATTACTAATAAAAACGTCAACTCATTGCAAAAAAAAAGCCTAACAGCTCCAAGTAAGACAAATTTAAAGTTTGGCTCTCGGACTATGGGGATGCAAAAAAATATTTTCCTAGTTGAAAAAAAGTGTTTTTTATTTTAAAAAGCAGTAAAACTAAAAAAAAAAAACAAATTTTGGGATCATGTAATCGTATTGACCTCTGAGTAAATAACATGTCATATATACCGTACGTGACCGCTTAAAAAAATAAAAAAAAAAAACCTACCAAGATTTCTGTTTTTGTTCAAAACATCTCACAAAAACCCAATTAAAAAAATGAACAAGCATCATATGAACCCCATAATGGTACCCAAAAAAAAACTTTAATTTCCCCCCAAAAAAAACAAGCCCAAAACCAGCCTTTCACACGCAAAATAAAAAAGTTATGGTGTCAAAAGGACAACTAAAAAAAGCAATTTTTTATAGACGTATTTCTAGTGTAAAAGTAATAAAACAGAAAAAAAATATATAAAATTATATCATTTTAATTGTACCGAAACCCCCATAGTAAAGTTATACATAATTTAACTGCACGGCGAGCTGTAAAATTGAAACTCAAAAAAAAATGACCCCCAATGCGTTTTTCCCCCCCTTTTTTGCCCAATGCTAAAAAAAATATGGAACATGTGCATCAAAATGCACAGTACACCCCAATGAATCCCTGATGGGTGTTTAATCCAAAAATGGGGGGACTTCTGGAAGGTTTCGCCTGTTCTGCTACTTTGGGGGCTTGCAAATGCGACATGGCCCCACCAAAATCTGCGTTCCAAAGCCCAAATCGCCCCCTCCCTTATTGCCATGCCATGGCCCCCAAAAAGCAGTTTACACCCAAGTAGGGTATTACCGAAAATTGGAAGAAATTGTTTTAACAAAGTTTTGGGGTTCTTTTTTCCAGGATTCCTTGTATATAAAAAATTTTTTAACTAAAAATTTAGATTATTGAAAAAAAAAAAAGTTTTAATTTTTTAAAACCCCTTTTGCTAAAAAAAATTTGTAATCACCTTGGGTCATTACTCAATGCCCCTGGTATATTATTAAGGGGGTATTTTTCCATAGCGGTCTATTTAGGGGTGTTTATTACGTTTTAACCCTTAGGGTGCCCCCCAAAACCCGAAATGGGCCTAAAAAAATCGTATTGAAAATGAGACCCAGAGTATAGTAGGTGCTCCTTTTTATTCGGGGTTTTGGTTGAGCCAAATAATGCATGGGCCCATAGGGGGTATCTCTAAAACGGCAGACCTGGGTGAATTTTATATTGTTCATTTACCCCGTACATTTTTTGTATTCCGTGAATAATGGGGTAAATATTGAAAATTGCAAAAAAAGTGAAATTTGAAATTTTACCTCCACTTTTCTTTAATTTCTGGAAATATCTAAAGGGGTTTTCAATTCCAAATAGTGTTGTTACTTAAGGGGTTAGTTTCTCAGATGGCGTCACTTTGGAGGTTCTAACATCAGGCCCCTCAAAGCCACGTCAGAACTGGAGTGGTCCCTAAAAAAAATGTATATTGCAAAAATTTTTTTGAAAATTTTTGGGGAAAAATTATACTAAATTTTTTAAAGCCCTCTTGTCGTAAAAAAAAAAAGAAAGAATTTAAAAAAAAGATGCCAACCTATATGGAATTGGTAGATGCTAGTTATAAACTATTTTTGGGGGAATAATTTCTGTCTTGAGCAGAAATTTTCAACTTTAATATCGAAATTTTTCCAAATTTTCATGAAATTTTGTATTTTTCAAAAACAAACAAGGATTGTATATACAAAATTTCTTCTAACTTAAACCAATGTGTCACGAGAAAAAGCTCTGAATCACATGAATAGGTAAAAATGTCAAAAAATTATTTCCATAAATTGAACATGTCAGATTTCAAAAAAAGGGCTGTGTAGGAAAGGGAAAACAGGTGGGGGCCCTTTAAGGGGTTAAAAAATCTCCTTTAGAAGTCATTGGCCTGTCCTTTCACAGGTCAAGCCATGTAGCTGTTTTTAAAAAATTCTCTAATGCAAAAAAAAGCAGCTGGCAAGATGTCTGCCCCCATAATCATATACAAGCAAGACAATTAAAAAATCTACAGTCAGATAAAATATTTATCAGTATCTTGTTTTAATTAGTAAAAAAAAAAGTCAATAGATTCCCTTTAAACCCTTGTACAGTGATCTGTTCTTTATTTACAGTCATATGAAAAAGTTTGGGCACCCCTATTAATCTAAATCATTTTTAGTTCTAAATTTTGGGGGTATTTGCAACAGCCCATTTCAATTTGATATATCTAAAAACTCTATTTTGCACAATTTTGTGTTAGTACAATAAACCTCATTTCATCCGGAATAATTACTGTGTCCATCAGTTATTAGATATATCAAATTGAAATGGCTGTTGCAAACACCCAAATATTTAGAACTAAAAATGATTATGATTAATAGGGGTGCCCAAACTTTTTCATATGACTGTATGGGACTCCTTGGTTGCTTCAACTGAAAGCTGCCATTTCTCTTGCAAAATAGGTGTGTCACTAAACTTTACATACTGTCAGCACTAATTGGACAATGTTAGTCTATATTCAGTGGTCAGTTTGTACTGACATGGTGGACACCAGGTATAAGTGGATTCTCAGGGTCACTACAAGCATTGATGATATAGATGCAGACCACCCCAGGGAGCAGAGTCTATGGGCCCCGGATCTTCACCGGTCTGCTGTAAGGCCAGACGGGCTTAGCTGCGGTGAACCAAATATGTCACTATCCCTGATGTGGCTACTCGCAGTGACAGCTAAAGGCGGGGACATAGGACAATGGGTACAACGGGGTGAGGGTCACGGCGGTGCAACCGAAACAGGGGGGCAGAATCCAGACGGGAAACCCAAAGTAGTATAGGAACGCAGGTAACACAGGGCTAAACATAGATAACAGTGGTAACTGGACTGGTAGTTGGATGTCAGGAACCCAGGTAAACAAAGCAACCAAAGTTCAGGATCAATGTAGGAACATCAACAAACTGATCCAGAGCAGAGGGAGGAAGTTCCTTAAATCACAGATGGTGAAAGATCACAGCCAGGTAATTAAGGTACTGTCTCTTTAAATCTTGGTGAGCTGCCGGGTGTGCACCAATAGGATGCCATGAAGCAGGAGCAAGAATAGGTGAGCTGAAACTGGCAGTGGGAGCTGGTGTGGAGACAGGAGCCACAACTGAGATCACAGGCAGATCACAAGCACATCCGTGGTCCAAGGCAGGGACCACAGCATGAACTGTGAAAGTACCCATTAAGCCCTCACCTCCGAGCTACACCAGTTCCCCGATAAGAGATTGGGGCAACCATATCCTTCTCTGTTTCGCAAGAACTTCATATGAGATGTTTTGAGGAACTTGTTGGACTTTCAGTCTGCATTAGACGGGCGGGCCCTTAAGGGCATGTAACTCACCCATTTTCCAAATAAAACCCCAGGAGGGTTGAGCATAACTATGGGAGACCGAGGAGAACTGTAGCAGAGGAACAAGGCACAACATAGAACAAAAGAGAGAGAGAGAGAGAGAGAAAGAGAGGTGGCCCACCCGTATTTTGGGTTTAAACAGTGAACCTCAGCGTTACGTGCTTAGCACCAATTTCAGGGCCACAACGTAAAGTGCAATCCCATACACCCCTTTTAAATTTTTCTTTTTCTTTAACCATTCATAGGTGGGGCTTGTGGGGTGTTTGGAATTTTTTCCTCTGCATAAACCCAATGCGCTTCAGTTAATTTATGAACCAATGCCTGAAATTTTTCCTTCAGGATTTTTTTGGGTTCCTTTAACCAGCAAGACTTCAGGTCCCCAAAAAGAAAAAAGGGCCCCCCAAAAGTCACACACCACCACCAGGGTTTTTCTGTAGGAGGTGTTCCTTTTTGTGTTTTTTCTAAACCAGATATAATTGGACCTACACCTTTAAAAAGTTCTTGCCAAAATCTTTTGGGGAAACAAAGATTTTTTCTGGCAAAACGAGACGAGCCCTTTTGTTTTTTTGCTCACAGTGATTTTTTTTCTTGGAACTCTGCCATGCAGCCATTTTTGCAAGTTCTTTGTTATGTGGAGATGTACACTGCCTTAAATGAGACAAGTGCGCCTGATTTTTTGAATGTTGTTGGGGGGGTTTTTGTGACCCCTTTTGGTGAGTTTTTGCTGATATATGGGAAAATTGGATGGGCAGCCCCTTCTGGGGGGGGTTCCCACAATAAAATGTTTTCTTTCCCTTTGTGGTAATGAACTCACTGTGGTTTTCTTTAGTCCCCAAAACTTTAAAATGGCTTTATAACCTTTTTCCAGACT
>JAODAL010066144.1:0-17899 GCA_025379985.1 Phyllomedusa bahiana | reverse complement strand
TGCCATTTTTGGGAAGAAGCCACCAAAAATGGTCAGTGCGGACAATGCCCTTGTCAGCATGAGCATTGTGGTGATCTTAGTTCTGGAACGATCTTTTGGACACTCGAAACAACGGGTCCCGCCACGACGGAGGAGGAGACGGACACAGATGGGACAGGGAGCCTTTCTCTCCGTCAAATCCACAAGGCCCGACATTTTTCACAATTTCTCGGTCTCATTAGGCAGTGTTCGGGGTCCAGAGCTATGTGCAAGGTGGCGCATCAGCTCTCAGGGTGCATCATCTCAGCAAGTCAGGGCTGTGTTAAGCTGTGCCGGAGGCAGCGAGGAGAGGAGAGGAGGAGGTATTCCTAGACACCGATTTTAAACCGACGTCCCTCCCTTTGGAAAGGGGTTTGGGGCGGAATTTGGGGCGGGTAGGAAATAAAGGAAAAATCAGTTTGCTAGTGCCCCTTTCGACCCAGAGGCTTGGGAACTCAAGGCTCCATCCTCACATGAGTGCTTGGATGCTCCATTTCCTCCAACATGATCCTCGCATTAAGGCCATCAAAATGAACAACTTACTGGGTGCCACCTCTGGATCCCCGGTACAAAACAAATCAGCACTTTCCTTCCACCCACCCAAATAGAGAGTAAAATGCGGGAAATGGAGACCTTGCTGATTGATCAACTGAGACATCTGTTGCGTCTGCTTCACTTCCCCAAATGTCACGGTTGGAACAACATCAGCGACGTGACAGCAGTAGAGTGCCAAGTAGGTGTAGCGGAAAGCAGCAGGCAAGGTGGCAGAAGCCTAATGGGTGACCCTGGCAATCTTTGTTTTACCACCTCACCAAGCATGAAATGCAGGGCACACAATCCAACACACAGAGATCAGCTTAAGATCATTGGTGCACGACTATCTGCGTCTCAACACTGATGTTTTGTATGTGTTCCGGACCCAATGACTTCTGGGTATCCAAAATGGGCGAATGGCCCGAGCTGGCTTCACGCCATAGAGTGTTGTCCTGCCCCCGCAGCCAGCGTCATATCTGAAACGGACCTTCAGCAAGCTGGAGGAGTCATTACAGACAAAAAGCATCCGGCTTTCCACAGATAATGTGGAAACGTTTGCTTTCAATCAAGATGAATCAGGGATGGACTCTGATGATTTGTGGGCCCCCAAATTTCCGAGGTCAACCGATTAGTTGCCGGGCTACTTCACATTCCCTTTCAAACAGAAATGGTCCTCTTTAAAAATGTTTTTTAAAATGATCATTTCTTACTGCAATTTTTATTCTCTTTTCCCATTCATTTTGTGGTTTTGCTGGGGAGACTGTAAAAGACAAAAGGGTTTTATGAAAAAAAACCCGTTTCCATTACTCACTTTTTTTTAAGAAGTTTGCATTGTCAATGGTTTTGGTCATTTTGCGTAGATACACTATAATTAGGGCCTTTGGAACAAAATGTGGCTTTTAAGTCCCTTTTCCCCTCACAATTTTTAATAGTGGCTGAAATCAATTTATAATTTTTTGGGTTTAGCTGTGAGATAAAAAACAGGCCAAATTTTTTTCAGGGTTTCCCCTTTTTAAACAAAAATTTTTTTTTTTTTCCCTTAAAGGAAATCCTTTCCTTTAAAAAAATTTTTTTAACAAAATTTTTTTAAATTCCTTGTAAAATTTTTGGGGCTTTGCTTTAAAAATCAGCTTTACTACAGTTTTTTTAAAAAAAAAATTTTGTTTCAAACGACATTTTTCTTCACAATTGTCCAAATCCCCGGGGGTCTGCTTAAATTTTTTTGGGGGCTTTTGTTTGAAAGGGCAGCTAACAAAGGGGTCCTTTTTTAAAAAAATTTTGGGGTTTCAAAACAGACATTTTTCTTCACAATTGCCCAAAGGGGCTAAAGGGTTTTGCTTTTAAATTTTGGGGGCATTTTGCCTTTGAAAAGAAACTTTTTTTTAAAAAAATTTTTCAACTATCAAACCCTTTGAGACAAAACCCCTTAAAACAAATTAAAAAAAAAAACAAAGAACATGGTGGGTTCCATCCTATTTTTAAAAAAGTTTTTCTAAATTTTAAAAACTAAAAAACCCCCATGTACAAAATAGTGGTAAAAAAAAAATTTCTCTGAATCTTGTAGACAAGGGAGGTTACAGGAAAAACTTGACCAGATGTTAGGGTTATTCAGAGGAGCATGGAGTATGGAAGCACGGACAGAGAACAAAGTACTGAGACAATTTTCCTCCAGCAAGCCAAAGCTCCGTTGAGTAAAATGAGAAAATACGAATGCTCAAAAAAAGGGGCACTGGGTGGAACGGAGCATTATCCACCAGTATTTCCAAGTGAAGACTCAATTGGTCCGCACTTATACGGAGGGGCAGCGCTACCCCAGGTCTTGACTGTGTACTGAGGAAGGACTGGAGTTATCACACTTCAGCCTTCCGCACTCTGCTTAGCACGGGACAGTTTTAGTTGCTGAGTAATCAGGGCATTTTTACCTGCGTATTAATAGATGTCGGACTCGCCTAGCCTGTGCCTCTCACCGCGCCACTTTATACTCCGGCCCTGGGGTCATGCTGTGGCACAGGGACAAGGTATAGTCAATGTCCAGTTCAACTACAAATAGAGGTTTGAAAGACTCCTTTTTCCGGACACTGATTTTAATCTGGGAGGTCAGACAGGTTTAATGGTCATACTACGGTCCCAGGACCAGTTTCTAGTCATGCCAGTTCAACTAAAATGGTTGGTTGAAGACTCCTTTTCCGGCACTTTTTAATATGTGGGTCAGACAGGTTTATAGGGTCATGCTGCGGTCCAGGACAGGTTTGTCAATGTCAAGTTAAACTAAAATTAAAAGAAGGTGGTTGAAGACTCCTTTGTTTTCGGCACTTTATAACTCGGGGTCAGGACAAGGTTTTAATGGTATACTGCGGTCCAGGGGACAGTTCTAGGTCAATGTCCAGTTTCAATTAAAATGGTGGTTGAAAGACTCTTTTTCCGGAACATTTTTAATCTGTGGGTCAGGCATGGGTTTAAGGGTCATGCTGGGTCCAGGATGGGTTTGTCAATGTCCAGTTCAACTAAAATGGTGGTTCAAAGACTACTTTCTTCCAGCCACTTTTAATCTGTGGGTCATGCCAGGTTTTTGTAGGGTCATGTGCGTTCCAGGACAGGGATTTTCAATGTCAGTTCAAGTAAAATGATGGTTTTCAATTAAATACTGCCTTCTGGCACTTTTTTAATTTGTTGGGGTGATGCAGGTTTAAGGGTCCATGATGTGGACAAGAAGGATAGTGAAAACATGTGTCGTGTGTAACTTTTTTTTCTGTGGCTTTTTTATAGCCTAAGTGTTGTGCCTAAGATGTAGCCAGGTATCATTTGATGTTGTGGGCTGTTTAATTCAGCTCTCCAGCCTGTTTGGGTGTTATGAATGAAGGTGTTGTTGCTCTCCCATTATAGACTTTAATGGTCATCGCTCTATAATCGAATGCTCACTATCGAAAAACCTTATCGATGGTGGGCGACTATTCGACTATGCCCGATTGTCGATAGCCAACGTAATCGGTCTCAAAAATAGTCACCCATAAGATGTTCGATGTTCATTCATCCAGGGCCTCCTTATAGCTAAATCCAGCCCCAGAGGAACACACATTATACATTATCATTTATCTTTCCTTTGTGTGATCAAGTGTACGTGGGTAGTAATACACTTCTTGACCTTCCTGACAGCCAGTCATAATAGTATGATTTTTTTTCCTCCCTGCCATCCAAGCCATACCTTTTTATTTTTCTACATAGTCATATGAGGGATTTTATTTCTTGGGACAAGATGTACTTTCTAATGTTGTCATTGACCTTACCATAGAAAATACCAGGAAACAGCCAAAAAATTCTAAGTTGGGTGAAATGTGAAAAAAACGTACATGCACCATGTTTGCGGCTTTGTTTTTATGTCGTTAACTCTTCAGTATAAATGATGTTATTTATATTCTGAAGGTTGATGTGATTCCGGCAATACCAAATATGTAAGGTTTTCATTATTTTTTAGTACTGTAAAAGAAATGCAAACATTTTCTATTTCTTTAATTTAATTGAGGGTGCATTTTTTTGCGGGCTAAAGTGTACTTTTTATTGGTACCATTTTGCTTCGATGCGACTTTTTGATCAGTTTTTATTCCAGTTTTTAGGGGACATAAAAAGACAAAAAAAAAAAACACAAACTTGGCATTTGGAATTTTGTTTTTCTCCATGTGTGCTTTCAGGCATTAATCTGAATAAATGATATATTTTAATAGATCTGACTTTACGGATGCGTTGATATCAATTATGTGTATCTTTAATATTGTTTTTGTTTGTTATTTGTAAAATGACAAAAGGCGGGTGATTTGAAATTTTAATAGTTTTATTTATTTATTTTTTAACATTTACTGTAATTCCACCTAAGGTACTTAACCAGTATGGTCTGCAATCATTAGTACAAACAATGCAGAAGGATATACAAAGATTGTGGTTTTATAAATTCCTGCCTGAGGAACAAAGTGATAGGGTATGATCACACGATGTATTGTATAGTACGCGCCACAATACGTCAGGTGTTTTGGAACGACGCGCTGATCAACACGTAATTCCAAAGCTCGGGGGGCCGGCCGGATGCCGGCCCCATAGACATTTATTGTCAGCGGCTTGTATTTCCACTAACAAATGTCATGTCAATTCTCCCCCCGCACGTACAATAGGATCGTATTTAACGCGCGGGAGGACGACAGGTAATCCATAGCTCTCTATGAGAGCTATGGATTACCGTAATTGCGGCGCTCTTTTCCCCATGTATGATGCGCAATACACGGTGAAATGCGTGCCCAAATAAGCCGTGTGAACATACCCATAAAGTAGCAGACATGGTGGTAATGGAAGCTTTTATAAGGCTTCCAGCTGCCATATTAACCAATCAGCACCCCCCTGATTAATTGGTTACTCATCAGTGAATGTAGCCATCTCCATTCCCTGCTTTTACCAGTGGGTGTTAGCTGCAAATAGCCTTCTATTTAGCGGGTTTTCTGAGTACCGGCACCAGGACATATGGATACGTCCTGTGTCGGTAAGGGGTTAAGCAACTCTATCCTATATCTTGGAAATCATCTTTTTTATGCATTTTACATTTTAAGCAATTTCTCTATTTTCCTCCAGAATCATTTGCTTTGAGACTTGTTTTCTTTATTGCTGAAATAGCTGTGATGAGCCTTTTGACGCCCTTTTAACGCACCTGGAACACATTACTTTGAAGTTCAGAGAAAGTATAATTTAGCCTGCAGCTGTTACAGTACTTAAAAATGAAGATAATAGAAAAAGAAATGTTCTGCTTTTGAGTTTACATTAGATTTTACCAACCATGGTTAGAAATGGCTTTAGAAGGAGAAGGGGAGGGGGGAGGGTCAGTCGTCAATTATCAAGCTCCTTTTATTTCTCTTTTAAATAGTGAACACAAAGACATTTTACATAAAGACACATTAGTACAAAATGACACAAAGAAAACAAATCACTTTCACAGTAAATAGCTTTGGGACAGCTAGTCAGGTCAAAAAGCGAAGCTTTATTAACTCAATGTGAAGTCTGGCGATCAAATGGTCGCCCCAGAGAATTTAGCGGTGGTAATTGTAAGAGGTAAATGGTAATCTAAATCATGTTTATTATTTTCATCAAGAAAAGCAAACCGCTAATGCCTATGAAGGGGTTAATTGCTCCTGTGACCCAAAGGAAGAGCATTAAACGTGGTTCTGAAAGGGAAATATAGAATATGTACATTGAAGTTGAATGTGCATGCAAATATTTTTTTTTAATTTTAGACTTTTCCTGAGACATGACTGCAATTAAATAAAAAAGATTGAGATTATAGAAAATGTAAATAAAAGTGCAATTATGGCAGGTTCACAGGTTGTGGTGCTTTCAACCATTAAAAACGTACACATAAGCTGTATGGACAAAACATTGAACTTTACTTCATTTTTATAAATTGGTGCATAAAAGACATAGTTCTATGACGAACACCTTAGGCAATGAAAAACATATGAAAACGTGGCAGTACTTAGCTGTATAGCTTCTCCTGTTTAGGAGGTGAGTGATAGTCCCATAGTAGACTAGTAGGAGCCGATCATGCTGAGTTGCAGCCCAGTGCCGCCATGCAATGACGCGACGTTTCGGAAGGCACGCCTTCCTTTCTCAAGCATGATGCTTGAGAAAGGAAGAACTATGTCTTTTATGCACCAATTTATAAAAATGAAGTAAAGTTCAATGTTTTGTCCATACAGCCTATGTGTCCTTTTTTGATTTATATAGGGGAGTCTAAGCAAGGTACTCCTAATGGCTGGGACTACAATGTGTGCACTGCTAATATACGGCATTGTTTGCAATTATTGCTTTCAACCATTACACTGAGAGTTTGGAATATCACAGCAAAATAACTGCAGTATCAGAAAACTACAATGTTTTGCCACAGTTTTCGGAGAAAATGCAGTGAAAATGAAATAAAAGTGCTGCAATTGGACATCTTGGTCCTGAACTCCTACTAATCCAATATCCATGGAACAAAATGATAGTTTTGGCGTTTATAAAAAGTCAAAACACTTTTCAATCACTAGAATGAAACAACTTTAATTTTAGGCTTTGACGAAATGATGAATAAAGAAAATACTTGCCATGATCGTGCCCGAAGGACCCCCAGCTTTGGGCTCGTGTCGCCGGCCACGGCCGTTGCGACGTAAACCCTGGTTTCTTACCTGATGTTTGGATTTGTATTCACTAGTGTGAACTGTGTCTTCCTCCCCTGTATGTTAATTGATTCCTGGCCAATGCCCATGGCCAGGAATCCTCCAGCACCTTTTTGGTTAACCTGTGTTCCTCTTGATTGACAGTCTTGTTTCCCTAGCTTGTTTTGTGTTCTGTCCTCCAATCACCTCTGTTCTGTGTTCTCTGGTTCCCTATTTAAAGATGTCTTTACCTGTCACCTGTGCCTGCTATAGGTTTTTCTCCCCTGTAGTTCGCCTGTATTCTCGCCTGTCATTCTGTGCTTTCCTGACCTTTTGTTTGGACTCCGCTTACCCCTTTTCCTCACATTTCTGTACCTCGCTGCCCGTTCCGTTACCGACTTGGACTGCCCAACTACGTTTACTTGTTCTGACGTTGTCTGTCCCTGTCTGTGTTGCAGTGTGCTCAGTGCAGTCATTAGTCTTCTGGTTGGGGCTGGCCTATTCAGGAGTCGGGTTCCCCAAAAGGCAGGGACAGGGGCTGGGACCAGTGTCAGGGCCCACTTGTCTGTGTTTTTGTGTGTCCCTGACAGTCCATGACAATACTCAAAAATTATTTTAGCGATTCTTCCCTTAATCTCCTTTGAAAAAACCCCAATTTTTTTCCCCCCCCCCTTATTTTTAATAAAAAAATGGGGAAATTTACATAAAGAAATGTTCTCTGTGTTCCCCTCCCTCACTGTGCTGTGTTTTGCAGCGGGAAAAATTTCTTTCCCCCACTTTTCCCCACCCTCCCACGGGAGTTTAAGTAATCCCTTTCCCCCACGCCCCTTGGACAATGCCCACTTCTTAGTCTTCTCCCTTTAATTTTAAATGGGGGGATTAGCGTAAGTAAACCCATTTTTATCTGAAATTTTTTAAAAAAACATGCCCAATAACTCCAAAATTGAAAATAAAAACCGGGGAATATATTTATCTCCCTTTTAAATTATCTTCTGTTTCCAAAGTTCCACAGGGCCTTTTGTTTACAATGAAGCGGTTTCAGTGTGTGATGGAAAAAAGGATGACCAATCTTTCCCCTTTCTGTGACTCTTCCGTTCTCTGTTACAACCTGTTTGTTGACACCCTGTGACAATTTTAAAACCCCCCCTCTTTTGGCTATTTTCTTTTGGAGAGCATCCAGCATTTAACCCCTCCCCAATGGTGGAGGGTATTTGTTGTTTCAATTGAAAAAGTTTTGTTTTGGGGTCTCATGATGTCACAAATGTGAACAGCATGATGGGGAGGATGTTAATCTAAATTTAAAACTGATCCCCAAAATTTTTTGTTTGGCGATTAAAGGGATCAAAAAATTTTGTTGTGAATTTTCCCATAAAACTCCTTGTTAGAGATCTGCAATTGTGCAAAAAAGAAACAAAAAACTTTGAACATTTTGGGACATGGCATTCTAAACCCAAGAGGTTTTCCTCATTTTTTTCTTTTTAAAAAAAAAATAAAAAATGTTTTGTTCATCCAAAATTTTTAAACCCAAAAAACCCAAAATTTTTTTCCTAACTTTTTGTGAAAAAAAATTAAAAAAATTGGGGTGGGGGTGTGGCCTGGCCCGGATGGCAGCAGCAGCCTGAGCTGGGGAGCTCCAGGGAGAATTCCTAACTAAAACACAATTTAAAACCCTTTTTATACCCCAGATCGGTTTTAAATTCTGTGGTGGAATTTTATGTGTTTCCCCCTTCTACTATCAGGAAAAAAATTGTTGCTTTTTTTTAAACATTGAGGAAAAACAAGTTATCTTCCGCTTCAGTGGATAGAAAAAAGGGGACTCCCGACACCCCTTCTTTCCTTCAAAAAAGGGGGGGGGAAAAAATTTCCCCCCTTTTTGCAAAAGCCAAAAACCCTTTGCACCAGCAGCCAGATTATACTGGTATTTCCCTTTCCCTCATTTCCCTGAATCTTCTCTGCTCCCCTGCATAGTGTTGGTAAAGTCCCTGTAAAACTGTAACACCCACTGATTGAATGAAACCCTTGTTAAGAGAAGACTTGTGTTTCCCTGCCCCTTTGCCCACCTTTTTTAGCTTCAGTGCTCTAAAAACGATAACTAACTCCCTGTCCCCTGCCCCCAAGGCCCAACAAGATCTTTTACAGCTCTGGCAGCATAACCCCTCCCCCCCACCCCTTTTTGGGGAGGTTTTTATAAGCACACCCTTTCAGAGAAACACACCAGGAAGCCAGGATTTAAAAAACCCGGGTTAAGTTGCAAGCCCCCCAAATTACAGACAAAAAAAAAAAAAAGCAGCTTTTAGGAGCTTTCTTTTTTTGACAAAAACCAGGGAGCCCCCTTTCTAAAATTATGAAAGCCTGGCCCCTTAAAACCCCTACTAAAAAAATGCCCTTTTTTATCCTGGGTTGAAAAAACCTTTGTAATTTTAAAAAAATGTTTCCCGGGCCCCCTTTTTCATCAAAAATTTAAGGGACACAAAAAAAACAGACTCTGCACCCTTTTTATTTTTTTAACTGTTTAAATGTTGTCCCAGCTCTGCAGAAGGCATTTTTATCCCCCCGGATAAATTTTAAAAAAACCCTCAAGGAAAAATTTATTCGAAACTTTTTTTTTAAACCCGCCCTCAAAAAAGGGGGCTTCTTTTTGGGACAAAGGGTTTTCCCCGGCCTTCTCCGCAAATTTCCCTCAGTACCCCGGGGACTTCCCCCCAAAAATTTTCTTTTGGGGAACTCTAAATCATTGACAAAAAAAATTAGCAAAAAAAAAACCAACCAAAACTTGTTTTTCCCACATCTCTCCCCCACATCATGGGGGGGCCCCTCGAAAAAAACAAACAAAAAAAGCCTCCCAAGCTCACAAAATTTCTTCCAAAAAAAAACCCCTCCTAAATTTCTCAGGAGCAGAAAAAAAAATGTCCCTTTCCCCACATTTATCTCTTCTTCTTCCCCCATCCGAGTCTGAAAGATATAAAAACCCAAAGACCCCCCCTGGATTAAAAACTATCTTACTAAAACGGGTTCACAAAAAGGAAAATGTTCCCCCCTTTTTCAGTGAAAAAATGCAAGCGGCCCTTTTAAAAAGATGATGGGAGTTTTTTCCACTCTGATATCCAAAACCCTGAGTTTCCCCAGAACAGCCCTGTTGAAAGAAAAATTTGGCCCTGAACTTCCCAAACTTTCTCAAAATTTCTCCTTTTTGACAAAAAAACTCACCCCTTGAAGAAGAAGTCTTTAGGTTTTTCTGCCCAAAGTGTTAGATCTTGAAGTTTCCCCCTCAAAAACCATAACAACATCCCCCTTTCAGGGAAATTTCCCAGAATCTGTTAAGACAAAAAACGCTTCTCAGTTTCTTGAAAGCCCTAAATGTCTTTTTGTCCTCCCTGGGGGCCATCAGATATGAGCTACATTTAGCCCCGGATTCATGCCTCCCCAATCCTAAAAAATTTTTGGGCTCCCCCCCTTTCCCCCTTAAATGTGATAGCAAAACTACACTTTTTTCCCCACCAAAGAAAATTCCCCCCAAGGCCATAAGGAAGAACGTGGAACTCCCAGTTTATTTTCAAAAAATTATTTTTCAATTTTTTCCTGCCCTTTTCCCGGCAGGGATATGCTCCAAAAAAAAGAATTTCCCCCATTCACGAAAAATTCTCAGGGGGACCATGAGTTTCCTTACTTTGGGGTTTTCCCCTTTTAAAAGTTTTAAATCTTTGGGGTTAATTTGTTACCTCCGTTTAAATTCCCAACTCCCCAAATGCTGAAAGTTTCTTCTGCAATCTTGGGACTTTACTCAAAATCCCCCCAATTTACTCCCCCAAAGGGAATAAGAAGGGGAAAAGACCAGAAAAAAATTTTCCCCCTTTTTTTTTTTGGCCCCCCCCCCGGGGAAAAAACAACGTAAAGCCGATCGGGTCCCCCAACTGATGAACCGGATTAAGGGGGTGATGGGGCCTTTTGATATTTTTCCCGGGCCCAAGGGTTATATATCCTTTTTACTTTTTCCCTCTATATTTTGCTTTTTCCCCTTTGGGGTTTTTCTTTTGACCTTTCCCGGCCTCTTGCCGACGGACTTTTTTTCCCCCGTTTGGAAATTCTTCCCAGCTTTTGGGGAACTTGTTTTGCTTTTTCTTTTTTTTCCATGATATGTTATGTTCTTAGTCTTGTTTTTTCCACAGGTTCTACCCCCTTATTTTCCCTTTTTTGCCATGTTACCCTATGATGTGTTTCTTCCCTTTCAAATAGTTTCTCTTTTTTCTCCAGTGAGTTGTGCCCCTTTGCACATTTCTCGGTTTTAAACCACTCTTCCCCCAACCGGCATCGTGGGGATTAAAATTATCTTTTAAAATTTTTTAAAAGGGACTTAATTCCCCCTTTAAAAAGGTAAAACCCTCTGGAGAGACTTCTGAAACCCAAAGGGCCCCAGATATTGTTTGGTCCCCAAAAGAGACACACCTGGGGGTTTCTAGATGCCCATGGGCCCTCCCGCATAAAAAATTCCCGGTACACTATCTTTACCCCCCTTTTTTCACAAAAAAAGGCAGGAGTGGCAGTCTTTATTAAAGAAACTGTTACCTTTTCCCCTAAGCAAGTTTTTTAAATGAGAACGGGTAGAAAACATTTTTTGCACTGCTTACTAGTTTGGGGTTGGGTACACCTTTTGCCATCCCTCTATGCGCCCAAATTAACCCGCCCAGCAAAGATTTTTTAAATAGGGTAATTGATAAAGCAAAGCCCTGAAGGGGGGGAAACCTCATTATGTGGGGGACTTCAATATGGTTATTGTTTAAGGACACCCAAAGTCCCCAAACTCCCCCCCAAATAAACAGGATTAAAGTCTTTATTAAAAAACCCCCAGGGGAAACCTTACAGGATCCGGGCGGTACTCCCCACCCTGGGGAAAAAAAATTTTCCATTTTATTGGGCCCCCTTAAAAAACCCCCCCTACTCACAAATAGATTTTTTTTGTTAATAGAAAAACCCCTTTTCCTTCGTCTTTTCCACTGATATAGGCTTTAAAAAGCCCCCTTTGGGTCAGCCCATCCCCCTGTACCCCCCAAGGGTTAGTAGCCCAAAATTTCCCCCCCCCAATCTTTTTCACCTTGGAGGACTGAAACCCCCTTTACCCTGCTGAAAATTGGCCCCCCAATTGTTGATGACATTCGAGTTCCTTAAAGGAATACTTTGACTTGAACTCCCCCCCCCCCCGTATCACTGCTTTCCTTTTCTGGTTGCGCCCAAAAGGCTTTTCATCAGGGGGTTTTTTTCCCCTTTAAAATTGAATCTAGGGGAAAAACCCAAAAAGGGGAGAAACCCTAAATAAAATATTAAAAAAAAACCCGCCGAAGCTGATGGGCCTTTCCCTTAAGAAATCCCCTTCTCCAAAAACTTTTGAGAACTGCGTTTTTTAAAGGGACATCAATTCCCAAGTATTTAGTCTCCAAAAAAATATGAAAGCCTCTCTTCCCTTTGACCCCCAGGTGGAAAATTTTTATTGAGGGGGGATCGCCCGGGGGAAAAATTGCTAGCCCCGAAGGGGGTTTAAACAGCTCCGGCCCAAAATCTAAAATCTTTTTTTCATTTCAGGGTTTAAAATACCCAAAAGATAGTGCCCCCACAGGATATTGTGAACTCTTTTGCCCCGAAAATTTACCAAGCGTTTACAATTTTAAAGACGACCCCCCACTTCCGCCGGTTAATACCCCACGTATAAAATCTTTTTTAAGAAAATTTTCCCCCCTCCCTAAAAGTTTCGAGCTCAGTTTCCCTTTCTCTCACCCCCCTTATTACTTTTAACGGGAAACTAAAACTTGTATTAATCAGCCCCAAATTAAACAAACCCCCCGGGGCCCCAGAGGGTTTAAAAATAATAAATTAATATAAGCCCCTTTCAAACCCCCCCTTTAAAACGAACATTTTTTAAATTTTTTCCAAATGGAAAATTCCCCCTCCTGAAGAGTTAGCGGCCCCCAATTGGACTATTCCAAAAACCGGGCCAAACCCCCATGCCCATAATGTCAAATTATAGACCGTTTTTCTTGCTTAAATTTCGGACATTAAAATTTTTCCCCAAAAAATTTAAATTTGCCAATAGGGTAAAAGTATTTCCCCCCCATCCCTTTTTCAGTTCGGACCAAGTGGGTTTTTCGTTCGGGGACGCCAGACGAAAAAGATTGGGACCCGACGATTTTCAAATTTTTTTCCCCCAATTTCTAAATAAAGTTTGGTTCCACCCGGCCCCTGTTTTCTCTCGATGGGGGGAAAAGGCCCATTTGATCGCTTAGTTGGGGAAAATACTTTACGGGGGTCCCCCTTAAAATTTTTGGAAAATCTGGTCCAATTTTTTAAAAGCAATTATTCATTTTTATACCTGGGCCTTCTGCCATGCCCTTATTACTTTTGGGCTTTTTGTCACAGTCCTTTAATTTTCTAAGGGGTACTAGGAAAGGGATGTCCGCTTTCCCCTTTGATTTTTGTTTTTTGCATTGAGCCCTTGGCAGAAGATGATAGGGTTATCCCCCTTTAAATTTCCCGGTGTTAATATTGCCCATGTTACCCCATAAAGCAAGTTTTTTTACGCCAGATGCCCATTCTTATTATGGGGAAAAAACCAGCCTTTTCCCCAGCCCGGCTTTACTAGATATACCCCCATTTTGTATGTTTAAAGGTGTCACTTTTTATAAAACTAAATTTTTTACAAAATTTAAAACCCTTTTTTGCCCATAACTCCCCCCTCCCGGTTTCGTTTTCCAAACTGTTTCCTTTTTTAATTTTACATGGTGGAAACTCTTTTATTGTGTACCCAAAGGATTTTAAAAAAAATTTTTCCGGCCCTTTCCCAAAAACCATTAAAACAAAAAAATTTTGGGGGGTTTTTGGGACCCCATCACTATCTGCTGGGGTGCCCTTAGATTCGGGAGTTTTTCTTTTGTCTTTGGGATCCCAAGAATAAACCCTTATAAGATGTTTCCCTTTTTCCTAAGTTTTTATATCTGCACGAGCTTTTCCCTTTTTTATCTTTCCCTTTTAGGGCCCACTGTTGCAGAAAAAATCCCCCCCTTTGTTTTTAAAACCCAATTTGGGGGTCAAAAAAAAACTTTGTTTTCGGAAACCCAGTACCCTTTTTATTCCCCCAAAAAAGAAAGGAGGGATGGCTGCCCCTTTAAACTAGGGGCCCATTTTAATTTTTTCCCTCTATTCGGGGAACCCGGCCTTTCCCCATTGGAATGTCCCCTCATTTCCCAGTTGGAACAATTAAAAATGCATTTTTAAACCCTTTGGGCTCTTTTAAGGGACCCCCCTTTAGGGCCCAATTTTTATTAGGATTTCCTCAAACCCCCCTCTTCGCCCTACCCCCTTGGTTTACCACCCAAAACTTTTTTGTTCCCCTGTGTGGCAAAAACCCATATAGCGGGTAAAAAAAAAATTTAAAATTATTAGTGGGGGAACATATTTCCCCACGGTCCCCTTTTTTATTTTAGCTATTCCAGAATCCGTTTAGACCCTTGGTTTTCCCAAAGGGGTGTTTTGGGTTTGTTTGGGGACCTTTTTTTCTGAAGGGGTTTTTAGGACATTTGAGGATCTTCCCTTCCCCAAGTTCTCTTTCCCTAACTCACATTTCCCTTTGTTTATCTGCAAATTAGGCATGCTTTTCCTCCTTCCCTTTTAGCTTTTTTTTAAATTCCCCAAAAATCCCCTTTCCTTTACTTTCTTTTTGGGATAACCATCGCCATGGGGAAGGGCCTTTCGGCTGCCTATGCTACGTTAAGGGGATTGCAGACGGGAATTTAAATTGGGATACATGTTTCAAATGGGAAGTGGAGATGCCCTAAATCCTTTCGGTAGGGGGTAAGGGGGAAGGCGTCGATCTCAACTTCTAAGCATTTCAAAGTGCTTTAAAACCCACTTGGCCCTCTAAAGGGAAAGGATTCACCTTAGGTGGGTATTTTACTCCATTTTTCCCGAACTCCCCATATCTTCCAGGATTTTTAAAAGATGTGTGGGGAACTGGGGCTATGGCTAGTTTCTTTTGTCACTTTAGTGGGGGGTCATGCCCAGTGATTAAAAATTTTTGGGGGAAATTGGGGTGGAGGGGTTTGATTAAAGAAAATTTTTATTGTCCCCCAATTTCATTCTTAAACAAGAATTGCCATTATTAGACTTTGGGTTTTGGATGATTTTTTAGGGGATGGGCGAATTTTTTCAAAAATTCGATTTTCGGTCATTTCCCGACGAATTTTCCGACAAAATTAGTTTCTTTCCCGATTTACTTCGGGCACAAAATTTCCCTTTAAAAAAAGCACCCTTTTTCCAGGCGCCCCGGTCCCTGCAGAGTCCCGTAAAAAAACGTTGTCCCATCCCTTAAATATGAGGGGGAGCTTGGTTTGGTTTTTCTTTTACAATGTTGTGTTTTTAGTATGACACGAAAGTTAAACTCCCGCCATTTTTGGGAATCTTTTTCATTTAAAAAATTTTCCCTTTGGGCACTTAAGAGGGCAAAATGCCCCAAAAAAACTGAAGCGGGAATGTACCCTTTTAAAGTCTTTGCCAGGGGGAAAGTGGGAAAAAACCCAAGCTGAGAGTAAAAGGTGGCAACATTATTTGACAGAGTGTGGAAAGGTGCCGGGGCATACCCACAGCGGCATTGGGTCAGGCAGTGGACAATAAACTTTTCTGGAGGTCGGCAAAAACGGGGAAAGCCACGGGAGGGGCCCAAAATTTGGACTGAAAGCGGAGCCCACAGGGCAGCAGTATGAGGTAAAGGCCCGGGGGCCCCAAAGACAATTCTGGAGGGGGCAAAACGGGAAGGAACCCAAAGAATGGCACAATGATTGAAGGCCCCGAGGTCACGGAGGCCCCAGCAACATGAGGGTCGGCAGTGGCACAATGACATTTGGAGGGGGCAAAACAGTATTTAAGGCCCCCGAGGGGCCCAACAATCACACAATGTGGAGGTACAACACCCAGCAGCTTTGGAGGTTTTCGGTATTTGGAAAATGACATTTGGAGGGGGGCCCAAAAAAAAGTTTTTTGGGCACCAGAGTGGACAATCACACAGTGTGGAGGTCACGGGGGCCCGCGTATGGGGTTTAAAGGCAGTGGCACAAGGGACATTCGGGCGGGTGGCAAAACGGGAGGAAGCCACGAGAGGCACAATAAACCGGGAGAGTGGGGGTCACGGCGGCCCACCCCGGCATGGGTCAGGCAGTGGCCAAATGACACAGGTGGGAGGACAGGGCAGAAACCCAACAGGCAGCTTTGGGGGTCAGACGGGTACCCAAAAATGACACGTGTGGTGTCACACCCAACAGCAAAAGCAGCACCCAGCATGAGGTCTTTTAAAAATTTTTGGCCCCCCCCACAATGACAGAGTTTTGAGGTGGGGTTGGCAATACCGGGCCCTTTGTAAAGATGGTGGTAGGCGGGATGGAGAAAACTGGCAGCAGAGTTTTCCCATCAGGTGGGTTTTGGCGGCATCAGATAGTGGTGGGGGGCGGTAGTTTAAAACCCAGATTTGGAACGCCAAAAGGGCATTGGTTTTGGGGAAATCCCTGGCCCCGACCATCCCTGATTCATTTTTGACAAAGGGTCGTCTTTTTCCACATTTCCCGTGGAAAAAGCGGGTAACGAGGGCCCCCGCCGCACTGAACACCCGCTTTGTTTGAACATTTCTAATCCGGACGGGAAACAGCCTTTCCCCCGCAAACTGGGCCCCAAGTTCCCGGCCAAAACACCCAGTTTGGTCCCCAAAGTAGCCCAGGGGATCTTTAACTAAAGGGGGCCAGAGTGCTGTCCAAGAAAGGCCCCAAAAACCCCTGTTGGTTTAAGGGATTTCCCTCCGGGCCCTGCTGCCCTCCTGTCCCTTCCCCTCCCCTGTTGGCGACTCCCCTCCTCACTAGGGGGGGAAGGAAACCTCCCTCATCAGTGACCCCCAGACTTAGGTTATATGATGGAGTTTGGGTACTGCCCCCTACCCCTCCCCCCCCTTCCCCCAGCACCCGCGGCAGTAGTCCCGTGAGCCCCTGGGGAAACCCCCCGGTCAGACCTGTCGGGAGGAGGGACGATGCCGAAACATAGGCCCCGGGGGCCAACTGATTACGGAGGTTTTTCCCTATAGTTTTTGGGATTTTGGCCCCTTCCCTCCCCAATAGCTGGGAAAAAGGGCCCCCTTTTTAAAAGACCGGGTAGCGGGGGCCCAAATAGGGGGGAGGGGCCAGAAGCCCAATCCCTCTCCCCGGATGGGGAATATTCGGCGTCCATAGCCGGAAAAATTAAGCCCATGTTTGGGGCCCAATCTGCAAAAGGGGAAACCCGGAGGGGCTCCCTGCCCCCATTTCCCCTTTTAAAACTCCCCACGGTGTTTTGGGGGTCTCCCTCCCTCATCTTTTCATTTCCATTCCCCCCTCCTCCAGCTGTGCCTTTGCCCCTTTTTCTCCCCGGGTCCCCGGGGGTTTAGAAAATCCACTATTTCCCCAAAAACAATGTTTCCCGGGTCCAATGCCCCCTCCCCCTCCATTTCAGCCCCAAACCGGACTCATGGGGCCCCACGAGATTTTGTCGCCATTCCCCAAGCCCCCTCCCCCAGACAGATTTTTTTAAGCATCTTTTAAAAAGGGACGTGAAGCGGGGAAAATGCTTTAAATTCTTTCCCGTAGTCCTGGGGGGACTGAAAAAAACGTGGGCCTCCCTCGAATTCCTCAAAAAAACGGCGGTGTCAGAATGACCCTTGCCCACGGGTTAAACATCAAAGTTACACGGGGGGAAGTATTTTCTGTTGCCTGGATCACCCAAAAAATCGTTAAGGCCCCTTCTCGGGTTCATTACGGGTGGTCCAAATGTGCGGGGCGGGAATTCCACCCGGGGGAAAAAATCCCCCAAAATCAGGGGGGTTTTTTGGGGGGGGCCCGTTTCTGCTGCGGGAAACTCGGGGAAAGGGTTTTCCCTTTTGGCCCTTTTTTTCGAAGGGGTTTAAAGTGATCCCACAGTTTTTTGGCCCCTTTTCCCGAATGTTCTAAAGGGATCGGTGGGAAAATTTCGGGGAACCTTTCACAACCGATTGAAACAGCCCCCATGCAGGGGATGGAATCCCTCCTCGGTGCGCGCGGCCCACCATGTTCCCCCTTTTGTCTGTCACCAGGGTTTCCCGTTTTGCAGTTGGCCCCCCCCGGGGGGGGGGGGGGGGCCCCCCCTGG
>JAODAL010066143.1:0-17900 GCA_025379985.1 Phyllomedusa bahiana | reverse complement strand
CCTCGCCTCCCCTTGGCCCCCACCGCAGGCAAGCCCCGCCAGTGGTAGTGACCTGGTGGACTCCGGCAGCAAGTCCATCCCCTTTGCGGGGGGCCCGGGGAATACCGGACCCACTTGTCCACTCTCTGGTGGGGGTTCCCATCCCCTGCGGTGGCCCGGATCCCTAAACCGTAACACTGATTCCCAGCTTTGTCACCCAATTGGCAATTTTGTAGGAAATCCGGGGGAACGGCTTCCTTTTTCTGGTACCCTAGAGTCCCCGTCTAAAAAAAACCCAGCTAAGGGGTCCTCCTCTGACCAAACTCCCCCCTCCAATTTACCCACAAATTTTTTGCTCCAATTATTGATAATTGCGAAAAGACTATCCCCCCGATGACGATTCAACGTAATCGCTCTCACTGTTTTTAACAATTTCCTCTCAGAATCGGGGGTTCAACGAGGTACTCATTGGGGCCAAGCTTCGGGGGTTTACAAGAAAAAAAAAATACTGCACAAGGCTTCCCCTTTTCCCCCGGGTCAAAAGGGCAGTATGGGGGATGTTAACCTGAAAAAAATGAATGGAAAACCCCTGCACAGAGTTGGGTCAAAAACAGGGGTTCCGGGCCCCTATTTTTAATAGAATAGGGGGCTGACTGAGTGTTTCACCAAAGGCATTTTTGTAGTAAAAGTGGGTTTTTGTTCCCCCTTTCATAATATTTTTTTGGGGAAAAAGACCCCCCCCCCCCCCCCCCCCAATTTCTCGTAGCATGCTCTAAAGGGTTTTTCAGCTTTCCCCGTAAACTCAGTATCTGCGCGGGTATCTTAGTCGGTTTTCCCGCAAAATTTAGTTTCCAACATTTTCAACTGAAAAAGGGAAAAGTTTTTCCTGGAATTCCCTACCTTTTTAAAGGGGGAAACCCCAATGCTATAATTTCCCCGCAACCGCTTTAAGAGTTTCCCATAGGATCCGGGGTTTAAGAGACTGAATTTAAAACCCTAAAAAAAACTCTTTTACTTGTGCAACTTTTCCCTAGTCTGAGGGTTTTTGAGCTTTATTGTTGTTATGAATTCAAAAGAGAGATCCTAAAGTTATGTGAGACCTATTGGGGGTGGTAACCATGTGTTCGACCCCACCCGCCGATCCATCATTCAGAGTAAAACCTTTCCAAAGAAATAGTTATTCTAAAGGATGGTGCGGACTCGTAAAAAGTTAAACCTTGCCCGAGGGTGGAGTATGCGCCACGATAAAACAAGCGGAATGTAGATCAGTTGAGAAAGCCCCTGGAGAGACAACGCTTACCCCGAGAAAGTGCTTTGGAGTAATTGAATTTATCGTAGTCTCGGAAAACAAGATTAAAGTCTCCTCCTATAAAAATTTTGGAGAGGGGGAGGGGCGGGAGGGGAAGCAGAAGCCTTTAAAGGGAAGGACGCTGCCCAGGTTGGGTAAATCGCGTTCATACGTAATAGTTGTCCCCGGGCAAGATCCCCTCTAAAATTAAAAAACCGACCCCAGGGTCGAAATGCAGACTGAATCTGTATGGCGGACCTGAAAAAGAAATAGCACCCCGGGGCCTTTTTTTCTTGAGAGCCATATAAAGTACTGGATATAAGTGCTTGACAAAATTGAAATTCCCTTCCTTATTAAAATGAGTAAAAAGACAATATTCGCCGGCTCCCGTTTTAAAATCAGAAAGCAAAAGCCCTCTTTTTGGGATTAGAGTTTAGACCCTTTAAAATTAAGTGACCTTATTTAAAACCCTTGGGTTTTAACGACGACCCGCTAGTAGTGGATTGCAAATTAAAAAAATTAAGGTAAAATTACCATCCCCGACGGGAAACAAACTTAATGATCAGAAGCATCCAGGAAAAAAGAGGAAGGAAAAAAACAAACAAAACAGGACAACACACAACTCGTAAAAAAAGCATTTAAAAAATACCGAAATGTTAAGTTCCGGGGAGGCAAGAAGTATAGAAAAACTAAATTGAATACTTTACAGCCAATATGAACTGAATCTATCACAAATACCAAAAACTGTCTGGGGGGGAGCAAAGTACAACCGAAGTGAACTTAAAATAGAGTCAAACTCGAGAGCAATCATGATAATAAAAAAGCAAAGCGAAAACCTTGCCTATTGCCCATAGAAAAGGGGGGGAATCCCACCTATAAAAATAAAGCTAAGGGGAAAAACATAGCCTAAGAGAGAAAACAGGGCAAATCAACAAATTTATAAAATGAAAAACAATCTCTGCCTAGAGGGGGGAAATTTTTGAAAAAAAGTGATGATGGGCAGTTTCTACCAACCTCATATACCCAAAGAAAGAACGGAAGGGGACTCCATATCCCCCCCTCAATCAAACAAGCCCTGTGAATGCAGGACGCTGAGGAGACTTTGAAGGGTCTCGGGGCAGGCCCCTTTTTTCTGAAGTGAACACTTGCAATCTGGCCGGGGGGGGACAACCGGATCCCCCTTAGACAAAATTTGCAAGGGTGTCCAGAGAGCACAAAAATTGGAAGATCTTCAGAATCTGAGTATGCAGAGGCCATTTCTTTTTCTAAAAGAGAAAAGGGAAACCCCCATCGATATGCAATATTACGATTTTTAAGGATCCCAAAAGAGGTGCAGGTGTTCCTTTTTTTTCGAGAAAAAAGAGAGATTGGGGAAATTGAAGATGAACTCCCCGATGTTCCCTTTTCGATTTCGGCTTGGTTAAAATCTTCTCCTTCAGGGGAAATATGGACAAAACAGATCACTCCTGTGACGGGAGCCGGGACCCCTTTGGGTTTAAAAGGGGCCCGATGAGTGCGGTCCAATTTGATGTTATGAGTATGGGGTCACCCAGCAGCCATTAAATAGGGGCCCCCCAAATCGGGGTGAAAAGCCCTCTTTTAATGCAGCTTCGGGGGGCCCTGACCCTTATATTATTCGTCTGCCCCTGTTGTCTGATCCCCAGTCTTGTTGGTCCCCGAAATAATTTAGCTTGTACGTTTTTGGGCTGCATGCAGGACGTAACGGCGGGTGTCGTATGTGCGGTTTTTAAGAGTGTCCACCCCCCAGTAATTGACGTAGTCTCCTGACTGCAGAATTTTGCCCCCCAATTTTTGTTTCCGATTAATTGTTTAAAGTCCTCCTTAGTGGGGAGAGATATGGATTGTTTTTTAAAATCGGGTTTTGTGCGGGAAAAAAGGAAGCTCAGCAGCGCCACTGAATCTCCACAGATCAGGGGACAAATCCAGTTGCCCAAAAGGGCGTTTATCATCAGGTGAAGGTCCCCCGTACGGGTGGATTGCCCGGGCGCACATAGGCGACAAGGGGGAGGTATTTTTATGTCCCCTTTTTTGTAGGTTCATTTTGGGGACATGTCATCCGGGATGAGGCCTATTGCAGGGGAGCACCTGGACAAAAGGTGAAAGAAGGGGAAAATGGGGGTTACAAGGGGCATGGCCGTGCAAATTGTGGGAAAGCCAAGGGTTGGATATCCTCTGGGGGACCGGAGGCATCAGTTTTTGAAACTGGCGCCAGGGAATAGGGGGCGCACTTTAAAGGTGGAGAAGGGAGCACTCGCGTTCAGGGGCGAGAGCTGAAAAGGGGCCCCAAGAAAGCCCTCTCCCGTCAGACCTGTTCGAGACCTTCTGTGAAAAGGTTAAATGGGGGGCTGAGGAAGGGGGAGGGAAACCCCCGTGCTGTGAGTTAGTGGGCGTGCAGGGAGGACCCCAGGCAGGGTAAAGTTCTAGAGCAGGGCACAGTACCTGGTTGTACTTTTGGGGATGTGCCCAAAGTCCGTTGTATGGTCCCCCAGGGTGTATCCGAATGGAGCCGGTGGGACTGTTGAGGGCCCGTGCGCCCGGAGCGTTCCACGGTAGTAAGGCCCGGACTGCGCCGCTCCGGTGGTGGGCGGCGCTTCCGGGATTCCACGTGGCGGGGGGGAACTAAACTTGGGGCGGTATCTGAAGGGGCGATAACCCTCTGCGGAAAATTTCGAGCCCCCCGCTGTCTCTGTACAATGGGGGAAACCCCCTGGAGGAGTACTTGCTGGCCCGAGGTCCGGTAAATCCCCCCGTCCCGGGTGCGTTCCCTTTGTGCGGGCGCCGGGACCCGGGGGGGCGGGGGTCCCAAAATTTTGGTACTTTGTCAGGGGAAAAACTGGGGTCTTTTGGGTCCTGATGTTCTTCCGTAAACGGGCTTTTATATTGCCCCCCCCTCCCCAAAGGAAAGGGCCAGGTTTGCCCCCATGATGCGTGATGTCAGGAGGAAGCTAAAGGGGCCCCCAACTTCTTCGGCAGAAGCCACGCCCCCAGCTTTTTAAATTTGTTTTTTAACCCCTATCTATCGGACTTTGAAATTGTTTTTCATGAAACTTGTTTTAAATTTTAGAAATTTAAATTTTTGGTAAATACGCCCTAGTTTATTTGAAAAAAAAATTTAAAAAAAAATTTTGTTAAAAATTTTGGAAAAAATTCCTTTTTTCCCAAAGTTTAAAAAATTTCTTTGTGAAAGAAAGGTCATACCAAAAAAAAGTAAAAAAATTTAGCATTTTAATATATATCTACTTTTTTTTGGGTGTCTTTTTTTAAAATATTCTGCAATTTTTTTAGGATTTTAAAAAAAAAAAAAAAAAAAGGGGCCCCTTTTTTTAAATTTAGTAGAAATTCTAAAATTTTTTCAAAGGAGTTTAAACTTACTTTTTAAACTTAAAAACAAATCGGAATACTAAAAAACACAGTGAAAAAAGGGGGCCTTCCTTTTCCTCTGTAAAATGCCAAGTATATTTTGGGCCTGCGGGCCTGAGTTTGATCCCTCTGTTTTAAAAAACCCCTTTTTCTAAACGAAATTTTTTTGTTTGTCACGCTCTTTTTTTCCCTTCTAAACTTTCCCCAGGCCATAATTTTTTTTATTTTAAAATTTTCATAGACACATGAGGGCATTTTTTTTTGCGGAACAAGTTTTGTACTTTTTTACTGATGTTTTTCCCAATATTACCATAAAAATTTTTCTTGGAAACTGAAAAAAAAATTCTAAGTAGGAAAAAATTGTAAAAAAAAACGTAATTGAAACCATGTTTGCGGGATTTTTTTTTTAAACCATTGTTCAATTTTCGGAAAAAAGATGTGTTATCTGTCTTTTTACGGGTTAATACAAACCCGGGGAAAAAAAGTTTTTAAAGTGGGGTTTTTTCCAAAAAGTTTTGGAAACCAAAAAAAAAAATTTACAAACATTTTTCTATTCTTGCAAATTGCGCCCCCGGCCCGCCATTTTCTGAAAACCAATAATTTTTTTGTACAAACCACCTACAACTTGAGTGAGGGTGCATTTTTTGTAGGTGAAGTGTACATTATATCCCAGCAGTTTGGAAGTAACCAACTTTTTTTTTTTTAAAAATTTATTCCAATTTTTAAAGGAGTAAAATGAAAAAAAAAAAAAACCGCAATTTTGGCTTTTGGAATTTTTTTTTTTCTGTATGGGATAAATAATGTTTTTTTTTAATAAAAAAGGGGATTTTTTTTGGCGATCCCAAAAAGTGTGTAACTTTTTTTTATTTTTTTTTTTTTTTTTAAAAATTTTGAAAAAATGGCAAAAGGAGGGTGTTTTGAACATTTAGGGCGCCATGTTTGTAGGGGCCTCCCACCAGAAGTCGGGTCTTTTCACCCCAAAAAATGGCGCAGCCCTGATCGCTATTTTTCTTAACCCAGGGCGCACCCCAAGGTTTTAGGCAATTTAAAAAGCACCCCACTGCATTTTGTAAGGGTCCCTGGGGATCGGGGGGGCATTTGGAGCCATGTCGCACTAAAAAAGGACAAATTACACACTTTATAATTTTTTTTGATCTGCAAATCCAACTATTACGCGGGAAAAGGGTAGAGCATTTTAAAAAGTTTTTACCTGAGCCTAAAGTGTCTCTTTTTTTATTAGAAAAGCGCAAAAATCTATGACCCAAAAAAAAACGGGTTCATAGTTTGGGCACATTCTACCGCAAATTTCCAGAAAAAAAGGCCAAAATAATACTTCCCCCTTTTAATTTTTTTTTATTCTTTTTACATTTTAAAAATTTTTTTTTTTTCTTTAACTTTGATTTCCCCCGGGGTTTACCCCACGGGGGGCCCTCGATCATTTTTTTAAAGCCTAAGGGGGGGGGCCCCTTTTGTAAAAAAAACATTGCTTTTGGGCCCGGCATCCCCCAAAACTGCAGCCCCCCCGTTTTGGGAAAATACAACCCCATCAGGGCATTTAAAATAATTTTTAAACCCAGGGGGGTTTTATTGGAAGTTGAAGTTTAAAAACGCTGGAGGGCCGCAGTTTGAGGATGCCTGCTTTGGGGGGTTTTTTTTTAACCAAATTTATGGCGGTTTCTCCACTTCCTCCCTAGGGTTGGAAGTGGAAAAAGGGAAAAACATAAAGGGTTGAGGGAAGCCTTACAAGGCTTCCAGCTCCCCTTTTTTTAAGCGATCTTGGCCCTGCGGGTTGCACCGAGTTTTTTAAGCTGCAAAGCCCCTTCCCGGGGCATCAGGACATACTCCAAAAGTCCAAGGGCGGTAAGGGGTTAAGAGAAATTTCCGGGGGGTGTAAGGTATTGGGCCAAACAGTTTTTTTTTACAGAATTTCAAAAGCTCTGGGCCAGGGAAAAAAAAAAAAATTAAATTTTTCCTTTATTATGTTTTTAAGATCATTTTTTTTTTTTTTTCCAAAGAAATGTTGGGGAAAAAAGAACCCAAAAAATGCAGTATTCAACTTTTTTTCCAAGTTGAATGTCAGGGTGTACAAGGGAGGATGGTTTATCGAGATTTTGGGGGGTAAAAAGCACATTTACAAAGCCCCTAAAGAAACCCACAATAGTGAAACCTAGAGGATACTCAATATTGGATTAAAACACTCCGGGGGAAATTTTATGTATTGGTGTATTGTGCATTTTGGAAATGAAAAAATAAAAAAAAACTGTTTTTTTTTGGGATGATTGTATTTTTTTGGAAACCCATTTGGGAGGAAAAACCCAAATGTTTTTTTAAAATTGGTACCATTTTGGGGGGTTTTTAATTGTTTTTATGACCATTTTTTAAAATTTTTTTTAAAATGCGTGCGGGGAGAAAAAAAATTTCTCACCCTTTTTTTTTTTTTTTTTTATGGTTTTTTTTTATTTGTTTTTTTTTTGTCCCACTATAAAGAAAAAACGCTCAACCTTTGTGAATCATTTGGGAAAAAATACATTTCGTAAATGTCTGTACTTCAGTGTATCTTTCAACTGCAATCACCTTTCAGTCTTTGTTTCGGGGCGGGAAACCTGACAGGCCCATCAAAAAAAAACCCCAGAGGCCATAGTTTGAACCCCTTTTTGTCGGACAAGCTTCCACCCCCCTGTAAACGCTTTGGGGCCAAGGGAGGACGAGGAAAACCCCCCCCCAAACGGTGAAATTTTTTAGGGTATGTTCAAAATGGCATTTTTGTGGGCCCCGTTTTTGCACTAAAATTTATCTAGATATATGGCCCCAACTACAGTAATTTTTTGCTTCGGTTGAGACAATGATTAATTTCTTTTTTTTCCTACATGTATTTACACCCTGGGAAGAATACAGTGGGGAAAAGGGGAAAATGAAAGTGAATGGGGGGCCAGGCCAGACTTTTTAGAAGACGTTTGGCCAGCGCATTTTTCTAAAACCCCCAACCGGACGTATTGCGACCCCTCAAAAAGTACTTGCCAAAAAATTAGGGCCAGTGAACTTACCCTTAGTTTGGGCGGGACTACGGGCCCCCCCCCCCCGACCCCCCCCTGGGGGTTTGAATTTAAATTCTGGCCCTGACTCAAAATATAGCCCTGTGTTTTTTGTGGGAACGGGCTTTAAAGAGATTAACACCATAAAATTTATTTTTAGATCTGAAAAGTAGGGGATAGCGTTGTGTCAACTATTTTTTATTGTTGATATTTGATATGGGAAATTATCATGACGATATCTAATAGTCGATAACAATTAAAAACCGATGACCATTAAAGTCTATGGTTAAGGAACAAAAAACCTTCATTCTTACAAACCCAAAAAAGGGCTGGAGAAGCGGAATTAAAAATTTCCCCAACAGAAAAATGGTTTGGGCTACATCTTAGGCAAGACAATTTTGGCCCAAAAAAAGTCCCAGAAAAAACTGGGCGACAAATTCCTATTCCTGTCTTGTACCACAGCAAAGACCCTTAAAAAATGCATGAAAAACCCCCAAATTAAAAAATCCCCGAAGGCAGTTTTTATTTGAGCAAACATTTTTTTTGAACGGGGCATTGAAATATCCCTTTTCCTGGAAACACAGCAGACCCCTTTAAAACCCGTCTGACCCCACAGAAAAAAATGTGGGCCCGGGAAAAAGGAGTCTTAAACCCCCATTTTTGTTTTAAACCCGGACATTGGCTAACCCTGTCCTTGGGCCGCCCGTATGAACCCCCAAAAAAATGTCTGAAACCCCCAGGGTTAAAATTTGCGGAAAAAAGGGGTTTTTTTGAAAACCCCCCATTTTAGTTGAAGGGGACATTGACCCCACCCGTCCTGGGCCACTCGTTTGGCCCCAAACCTGCATGACCCCCCGGGTTAAAAAAGTACTTGGGAAAAAAAGGGGTTTTGAAAACCCCCATTTTAGTTAAAATGGACATTGACTATACTGTCCGGGAAAACCCCAACTGACCCTCCCAAACCCGCCCTGACCCACAGATTAAAAAGTTTCCCGGGAAAAGGGGGGCTTGAAACCCCATTTTTTGTTAATGGACATTGACTATCCCTGTCCCGGACCGCAGCATGGGCCCTTTTAAAACCCTTTTGAAACCCCCAGATTAAAAATGCCCGGTAAAGGGGTCTTTTGAAAATACCCTTTTTGTTGAACTGGAAAAATTTAATTTTCCTGTCCGGACTGCAGCATGAACCCCTTTAAAAAATTTCCCCGAAAACCCCCAGAATTTTTTTAAAAATGCCGGAAAAAAAGGGGTCTTTTAACCACCATTTTAGTTTTTAACTGGAAATTGAAATAAAACCCGTCCTGGGCCACAACCCCTTTGCCCCCAAAAAGCATGACCCCGATTAAAAAAGGTGAAAAAAAAAAGTCTTTGAAAAACCAAATTTTTGTTGAACTGGACATTGACCCATTTCCTGTCCTGTACCGCAGCCCTGACCCTCAAAAACCCGCATGACCCACAGATTAAAAAATTCCGGAAAAAGGAGTCGTTTAAAACCCCCATTTTGTTGAAGTGGACTTTTACTATATCGTCCCGGGCCGAGTATGACCATTAAACCTTTTTTGACACCAAAAGTTAAAAAGTGCGGGAAAAAAGGGGTCCCTTTTTAAAACCATTTTAAATTAACAGGACATTGATATGCGTTCCTGGACCGACCCCCAACCCCCAAACCCGCTGACCCACAGGGTTAAAAAAAGCCGGGGAAAGTAGTTTTTTGAAACAGTATTTTAGTTTTAAATGGACAAAGGGGTATCCAAACCCCGTAACGCAGCATGACCCAAAAAAACCCCCAAGGTGCCCTTAAAAGGGGCCATAAACAGAAAATTTAGCAATAAGAAATTAAAAATTTTAAAAACAAATCATTTTTTCCCAAAACTGGGTACGTTTAAACAATTTTTCCCTTCAAATTGTGACTTTGTTCCCCCGTGACATTTAGAATTTTTAAAACCCAAAAAAAATTTGTGTCCCCAAATAGGTTTAATGGGGGCCTGTCTGAAAAAAATTTTTCATTCTACGGGCAAGTGGCTTTAAGGAAATTACTGATCAAGGCCCGGTGAGGCTGTAAAGGGATTTCAAAGGGTTTAGCAACCCCGGGCCAAGTTACAGTGGGTGGGGGTGAGAGGCCCGGGCTGGTGTTCATCTCTATTTAAAAAAAACAGGGTTTACTAGCGGGGCCCAGTTTCGTGGGTGCGGGGAGGGGCCTAGGCGGCAACCCTATCCTTAACCGGCAAAAATTCCCCCCTGAAACAGCAACGAAAAAAATTCGTGCTGAAGGGGAGATGGGGGAAGTGTGAGCTAAGACCTCCACCTTCCCGAACCAAAAGGGCAAACCTGGGTAGCGCTTGAGAAATTTCGGGCCCCTTTCCCAAGCGTTGCCCCTTCTTTTTTTGCGGACCAATTTTAGCTTCATTTGGAAAAGCTGGTTTGGGGACGCTCCTGTTTACCCAGGTGCCCCTTTTTTTTGGCATTTTTTTTCTCGTTTTTCTCAACATGTTGGGGAAAATTGGGTTTTTGTTTTTGGGGTGACAATGTGCTCCATTCACCATGTCCTCAAAAATAACCTACATCGTTGAAGTCTTCCGTACCCCCCCTTTTACAATTCAGGGGGAAAATTTTTTTCACTATTTTTTACAGGGAAGTTTTTTTTGGGGAGTTTAATTTAGAAAAACACATTTTTAAAAAAGGTTGGGGGAAATTTCCCCCAAAGTCTTTGTTTTTTTCTTTTTTTTAAATTTTATTAAATGGGTTGTTCAATAAAGGGAATTTCTAAACTAAAGTTAAAGATCCCTTTCAAAAAAAAATCCCTTTTCAATATGTGTCCATTAACATGTCCTACCTAATCCTGTTTTTTACCCGACCCCTGCCCCCATATGTAAAAGGTCCGGGGGGAACCACTGGAAACCCCCGCAGGCCCATGGTTTTAAGCCCCCCCAGGGAGGGGAAAACAAAGTAGGTCCCCGGTATTCACCAGAGCCCCCCGCAAAGCGGGATGGACTTGCGGCCCTCGGGGGTCTACCAAGGGCCGCTTTCCCCTGGCGGGGCATTTTGTGGTGGGGGCCAAGGGGAGGTGGGGGACGGAATCGGCCGGAGGTCGTAGTCGGGGGGAAAAGGGGGGGGAGGTCAGGGCAGGCGGTTTAAGCTCCCTGAACAAGACAGGCAGAAGGGGCAGGGGTGGCGGCAAGGTTTTGTGGGCGGTAAAAGTTTGGGTAAGGTTCGGTAAAAACGGATTTGGCAAGGCAATGACTTTTTTGGGAAAACTTTCCAAAAGGGAAAAGAACCAAGGATCCGGGAAGGGGTGGGAAAAGGGGCCCGGGCTTAAATAGGGAACATGCCGGCAAAAGAACCCAATTTTCCGGCGACTGTTTTTTTTAAATTTAAAAATGCGGCACGCGCGAGCGGGTGGGGGCGGCGCCGCGCCGGCCCGGGGGGCCCAAAGGCGGGGCAGAGCAGGGGTCGTGGCCCCGGGTTTAAATGGGTGCCGGCGGAGAAAGGGGGGGTTTAGCGGACACCCGGGGGGAACCCCAGGTGCGGGACGGGGCGCCGCTGGCTGTCGGAAAAATGGGGGCGGGGGCCGTGGGGAAAAACATAAAATTCAAAAAAAAGACCCTTCAGCCCCCTGTTGGGCAATTGTGAAGAACAAATGTCAGTTAGAAAGCACATTTTTTTTACAATAGGACCTGTGGTATAGCTATATTTCACAGCAACATGCCCCCAAAAATTCAAAACATGACCCTTTGGCCACTCTTGACAATTGTGAAGAACAAATGTCTATTAGAAACCACATTTTTTAAAAAATTGGACCTGTAGTATAGCTGCATGTCACAGCAGCATGACCCAAAAGATTATGAAAATGACTGTTAAAAATTGTGAGGGAGAAATGCCACTTAGAAGCCACATTTCTGTTTCAAAGGACCTTGATTATAGCTGTATCTCACAGCACCATGACCCAAAACCATTGACAGTGCAAAAATTTTTAAAGATGAAGTGAGTAAATGGAATACGGTTTTTTCATGAAACCACATACATTTGGTGTCTTTTACAGTCTCCTCACCGCAAAGCCAGCAAAATGACCTTTTGGGAACTGAGAATAAAAATTGCAGTAAGAAATGATCATTTAAAAAAATTTTTTTCAAGAGGACCATTTCTGTTTGAAGAGGAATGTGCAGTAGACCGGCAACTAATCGGTTACCTCGGTAATTGGGGCCACAACATCATCAGAGATCCATGCCTGATTTTTCTTGATGAAAGTCAAATGATCCACATTATCTGTGGAAAGCTGGATGCGTTTGTCTGTAAAGACTCCTCCAGCTGTGCTGAAGGTCCGCTCAGATATGACGCTGGCTGCTGGGCAGGACAACATCTCTATGGCGTGGCGAGCGAGCTCGGGCCATTCATCCATTTTGTATACCCAGAAGTCGAATGGGTCCGGAACATTTACAAAAACATCGGTGTTGAGACGCAGATAGTAGTGCACCATATCTTAAGCCAGTCTCTGTGTTCTTTGCATTACATGCGTTGGTGAGGTGGTAAATAAAGATTGCCAGAGGCCACCCATTAGGCTTCTGCCACAATGCCTGCTGCTGATTGGCACTCTACTGCTGTAACGTTGCTGATGTTGTTCCACTGTGATATTTGAAGAACGTGAAGCAGACACAACAGATGTCTCCAGTTGATCAATCAGCAAGGTCTCCAATTCCTGCATTTTACTCTCTATTTGGGTGGGTGGAAGGAAAGCGCTGAGTTTTGTTTTGTACTGGGGATCCAGGAGGGTGGCCACCCAGTAACTGTTGTTCATTTTGATGGCCTTAATGCGAGGATCATGTTGGAGGAAATGGAGCATCCAAGCACTCATGTGAGAGTTGGAGCCTTGATTTCCAAAGCCTCTGGGTCGAGGGGCACTAGCAAACTGATCTTCCTCATCTTCCTCCCTCGCCTCAAATCCGTGCCAACCTCTTTCCAAGGCATGGACATCGGTAACGTCGGTGTCCAGGAATACCTCATCCTCCTCCGCGTCCTCCGCCTCAGCTTCAACACAGCCCTGACTTGCCTCAGATGCTGTACCCTGAGAGCTGATGCGCTGCCTTGCACTAGCCCTGGACCCTGAACAACTGCCTAATGAAGATCGATAAAGTTGGGCCTTCTGGATTTGATGGAAAGAAATGCTCTGTGTCCACATCTGTGTCCATTTCCTCCTTCATCGCTGGTGGGACCTGTTGTTTCAGAGTGTCCAACGATCATTCCAGAACTAAGATCACCACAATGCTCATGCTGACAAGGGCATTGTCCGCACTGACCATTTTGTTGGCGCTTTCAAAACTTGATAGGATGGTGCAGAGCTCTTTCACCTGCCTCCACTCTCGGTGGCTCAACACCCCGAGGTCCGCACCGCTGCTTGTCAGGCCATGTGTCACTTCGTACTGCGTAATGGCATTGCGCTGCTGCCACAATCGCTGGAGCATGTTGAGGGTGGAATTCCAGCGTGTTGCCACGTCAACAATGAGACGATTGACGGGGAGGCCGAGTTGACACTGCAACGCAACCAGGCGGGACGGATGGCGGAAGTGTGAGCTCAGACCTCGAGCCTTCCTCAGTAGGCAGTCCAGACCCGGGTAGCTCTTTAGAAATTTCTGGATGACGAGGTTCATGACGTGTGCCTGGCAAGGGATGTGCTCCAGCCTATCGTTCTTAAGGGCGGCCTGGAGATTGACAGTTATCGCACACCACCTTGCGTGGCACAAGGTTATTGTCACCCAGCCAGCGATCGGTCTTGTTGTGAAGAGCCGTCCACAGCTCCTGAACTGTGTGTTGACGGTCTCCAAGTCAGATTAATTTCAGCACGGCCTGGTTTCTATGGGCACGTGATGCTACCAGTGGACCTTGGGGGAAAGAACCCTGCACCATCCCTGCAGTTTGAAGAGCGCGCGCCGAGCCTGAGAGCCACCATCGACCCAGCTCACCCAGTGAGCTGTCACAGAGATATAGCGGCCTTGGCCGTGCTTACTAGTCCATGTATCTGTGGTCAGATGGACTTTGCCAGACACAGATGGAGACAACGCGCTTGAAATTTTAGATGACACGTGGCTGGCCGGGACAGCTTTTCTGGAAAAGAAATGCCTGCTCGGCATCTGTTATTGGGGGCAGGCTAGGGCCATGACGTGGCGGAACCCATCTGTGTCCACCAGACGGAAAGACAACATTTCCAAGGGCAAAAGCCTGGCAATGCCGACATTAAGGCTTTTGGCTTTGGGATGGTTTGGGTTAAAGTGTTTCTTCTGCTCCCAAATCTGGTAGACAGAAGTCTGGCTGCTAGACTGGCAGCTGTACGGCGTGCAGGTCAAACTGGCGGAAGGAGAAGGGGTAAGATGGGTCTCTGGTGGTGCTGGTGGTACTCGGGCAACAGTGGAGGCTGAAGCGGAGGCTGATCCTTGATCATGACTCTGAGAGACATGGCAGCTGAGGAACGCTTGGTTGTGGCGGAGGAGGCGGGGACAGAGGGTGTGTAATATATTGCAATGTCCTCTTAATTAATTAATATAGATTTGGTGCTACGTGTCTCCACATAAGCCTTTTCATATAGGCGGTATCTCAATCCAACAACATAGTGGGCGACATCATATTTATTTCTTTGACCAGCGTCCATATATAGACATTTTCAAACATTTTAAAATTCAATAGAAAAAAGTAGCAAACAATACTTATCGTTCAGTCCATGATCTGAGCAGCATGCAACCAAATCCACGCTGGAGACGCCGAGCAGCAAGCTGATTGCATACCTATGCAACGTTTCGAAGTAAACACTTCTTCTTCAAGCATGCGCATTAGATTGTCTAAAGTTCTTACATAGCTTACACATACTACTACTCTAAATCACATTAAAAACAATTTTAACATTCTGCATCCTGGAGCTGCGAGCTACAAGCAACAGGCACTGCAAGGCGTTGCCAACCGCCCGGGATTTTTACCGATTGACCGGCTTCCTTCTCCTCCTCTGATGGCATCAGCGATTGGGCGTCAGAGCAGACAAAATCATCCTCTTTGGCTTCTTGATCTTTTGAAATGCCTTCTGACCCCAACCAAATTTTGTCATCAAAGAGGTCTTCAGAAAATGGATTATCCACAGTGGTAGGTACACGAGTTGACATTTGGGCTGCTTTTGCTTCATGTTGGACGGATGCTGACGATGATGATGACGACATTTGTGGCCGTGACTGGGAGGACGAGGAGGTAAGGCTGCTGGATGCAGGTTGGCGATGCTGTTCGTTATTAAGATTCACAGGGCACCGACCCAGCGATGACAGGCCTGACGGTCCTGCAACCGACAATCCGCTGGCTTCCGTGTTGTCGCCAGCACTGGAAGGAGCACCTTCTCTCGTACCTCTACCTCCATGTCCTACAACCCTCTTTGCTCGCTTACCACCTGCATTTCGCTCCATATTCAGAAAGATACAAATTTAAAAAGGTATGGAAGAGTTTTTGACAGTCTCTTATTGAAAGACGGCAAATCACAGCTATTCTTAAATCCCTCTAATTTCCAACAGCCAACTAGGATTAGAAACTGAAATGTTTCTGGCGAATACCTGTGAAATGCGGTCTGGTGGAAGAACCGTAAGACCAAATCAACAGTGTTTTTCCTTCAGTCCCAGGGATTTACAACTGCCCAGTAGGACTAGGAATTGATAGTTTTCAACAAGCTATCATACAAGTCCGCTATCTGTGCCAAACTGAGATTCACCGAGCGCAAAAAAACTATTCAAAAGTTACACAGATGAGATATTGTGTTTTTTGCAGCAATGACAAACAAGAACAGTTACTAGAAAATTTTTCTATCAAAATTGGCGTACAACGTGGCTATTTGAAAAAAACGTTGGCCACACCACGTGCAATACAGCTATTTAAAAGTTATACGGATAACAAAAGGTGGTTTTTGCACCAATGAAATACACCAACAGTTACTACAAAATTTCTGTATCCAAATTTAAGTACAAGGTGGCTCTTTGAAAAAAACTGGGCCGCACCACTTGCAATACAGCTATTTAAAAGTTATACGGATAACAAAAGGTGGTTTTTGCACCAATGAAATACACCAACAGTTACTACAAAATTTCTGTATCCAAATTTAAGTACAAGGTGGCTCTTTGCAAAAAACTGGGCCGCACCACGTGCAATACAGGTATTTAAACGTTATACGGATAACAAAAGGTGTTTTTTTGCACCAATGAAATACACCAACAGTTACTACAAAATGTCTGTATCCAAATTTAAGTACAAGGTGGCTCCTTGCAATAAAATAGACCGCACCACGTGCAATACAGCAATTTAAAAGTTATACGGATAACAAAAGGTGGTTTTTGCACCAATGAAATACACCAACATTTACTACAAAATATCTGTATCCAAATTTAAATACAAGGTGGCTCTTTGAAAAAAACTTGGCCGCACTACGTGTAATACAGCTATTTAAAAGTTACACGGATGAGAAATTGCATTTTTTGCAGCAATGATAGACGAGAAAAGTTACTAGAAAATTTCTGTATCAAAATTAACGTACAACGTGGCTATTTGAAAAAAACTGGGACGCACGAAATAAAAGGTAAAATTTCACCTCAGGTGCGAGGTGTGCTGGCCAAAAAAAATGGTAAAAAAATGCTATTTCAATGCAGGTTCAAAGCAGAGTCTGGGCTGCACAATATGCACCCTCCTTTCCAAAGCCTGGCTGTCTGTCCAAAAGGTCCGTCTCACCCCCCCCTCCCTCCCCGCGGCTGGAGAGCGCTAGATGCTTTTTTAAAAGTCTCTGTCTAACTAAATAAGAACTGAAATTCTCTAATCTACCTATATTCTAATGTTCACAGCTAAAAGCATAGTTGTCTGTGTGAATAAAGATAAGAACTGTGTCTCTGAGCTGAGCTGTATTGAGAGACACGCAGCACACGTCTTGCTCTAATGTTAGACACTGAAAGACTGATGCTGAACAGGAAACGCTGGTCTATGCAAAACGAGGTCATGTGATTTTTCCAGCCAATGACAACCATGCACATCACAGTCATGATGTTGCACATCCAGCTCCCCCTGCGCTATGCTCTAAGCTGATTTGCTGGCCGCCAAAATGACAGGAAACACTGAAAATGGAGCGATAGTAATAGATTATCTGTAAGATTGTCACCTAAAATATCGCGTGATCGGAAATTTCCGATCAGCCTAAAAATCGTGCCGATTTCAACTTTGTCGATTATAATCGCTCATCCCTATTGATACGTATAAAATTATGTTTAGATTTTTTCATATATCTTTATACTGGTCGGAGCTCAGATTTGTTTTAATAATGTAGAGAGAAAAAGGACTCCCCAATTGTGACAAAAAATAGTAGTGGATTTAGATGCAAAGCTGTTTTGGTCAAAAATCTTAACTTAATTGATTTTTGTTCTCACCACCTTTGCAAAACGTTACCAGCCCCTCGTGAATAATTTGGCACATCTTACTCCAGGGGATGTCAGATTTAGACTGGAAGATGAAATATCATTAGTGTTGAGCAATTATTATCGACAAGTTGAAATCGGCACAGTTTTTATGGTGATCGGATTTTTTAGATCATGCGATAATTTAGGTTAAAATCTGTGCATCATCTATTAAGATCGCGCCTTTTTCGGCGCTTCCTGTAATTTTGGCGGCCAGCAAATCAGATTACAGAATAGAGCAGGGTGAGATGTGTGTGCGACGTCATGACTGGGATGTGTATGGTTGCGATTGGCTGGAAAAATCACATGACCTCGTTTTACATAGAACAGCGTTTCCTGTTCAGCCTCAGTGTCTCCCAGCGTCTCAGAGCAGAAGGACGTGCGCTCTGCTTGTGTCCAAACAGCTCAGCGAAATTATTATATTTCTTCACAGAGAAACCTCTACTATTAGCTGTGATCTTTACAATTTAGTTAGATTAGAGATTTGAAGATTTATATAGTTAGGTAGAGAATTTTAAAGGAGCATCTACGGCTGTAATGTCGCGGGGGGGGGGGAGAGCGGAGAGGGGGCCCCGCGGGCGAACACAGACAAGCTCTATAAAGAATACTGGATAAAGTTCACCATGACTTAGTGTAGACATTGCAATAGCTTTAATTATTAACAGTTTTCTATTGAAAATTTCCTGGATATTGGGCAGCCTGAACTTATAGGATACACATCTTTTCTAGTAAATGAGGTTCTTTTTTGGTGCAAAATTTCCCCTTTTTTTG